>JAQQZS010000013.1:9451599-9466148 GCA_030068045.1 Platyallabes tihoni | reverse complement strand
TTTTGTGTGACAAACATGCAAAAGAATAAGAAATCAGGAGGGGGGCAAATAGTTTTTCACACCACTGTATATAAATACGGTACTGATTCAGAATGTAGAACTTTCTTCAAAGCATGTGAGACATTATTTACACCCAAGGACTAAACACATGCTTCACATGTGAGGGTAAAAATACATGTGAAAAGAGTGAAAGAAAGGTGAGAAACTTTTTCGTCTAACAGATTCATGTTACAATACCAGCTGAGGAAAGAAGATATCATATAAAAAAAAATAATAGAAATTAGCAGAATGCTACAGTGCGACTTTACAAGAAGCAACCAACAACAGGCTCTAATAATGAAACGCTACACTATCTATTTTTCATTTATCTCAAGTCACTCATTTCCTATCAGGCATGCCAACTAATTCTTTGCCTCATAAAATCCAGGATCTATAAAACTACTTCTAGAAAACAAACTCCGCCACACGTTTACGGCCAGTTTCGATCCTAGTACTGCTTTCCAATTACAGATGGGACTGTCTCTGCTTGTAATTTGGACATGTTATCTATAGAGCCATAAATGAAAACAAATAAGGTTCCCCTTTCGTGCAGGGCTTCCCAACAATGTCACCCTCATCGGCCTCCATCGGCATCTACCAAACCCAGAGCTCTTATTCCCGGATTAAAGTTTGATCGTCGGACATTTCAATTAGAAGGATGCACTAGTGAAACAAAACTGCCTCATTCGCTAGAGTAGCATGGATCCATTTAAATTTCACCAGAAACTCCACATACATCTACCCACTAATGACTATGAATGTTATTGTGGATGGAGGAAGAGAGGGAGGGAGAGGGATGCTTGTAAAGAGATGCTAAGGTCATGCTGAATGATTTTTCAGCTTCTGCCTCCAGGCTTTGAGGCTCGGGACGGTATTAAAGTAGAATTGGATCCAACCCTGGCACCATTATGGAGTTAGATTTCTTATTTAGCATATATAGAGGCCTGCTATCTGACCAAAGCCTGTGTAATTACAGTAGTCTTTAAGATTTATTCTTCATACCACTGAATGTTCCCAATAACATCATAACTGAATTCTGTAATAGATTGTCCAATATGTGTTCTCCTTGTCAGGTTTTACATTGAAGTTCCTCTAAGCAGATAAACAGAAACATTATTTGAAGTGGGCTTGAGGTCACGTAGGGTATTTTACTGTCCATTAGCATGTTTAGCCTATTTTTTTTTTACCATTATCGCATTTGTGCATCGTGTACATTTTGTGTAATCCCTTGTCATCTATCTATTGGTGGGTATTAGACAAATACTGTATATAATTTATAAGCAGTCACACATCGAAACTTTGCTTTTATTTAAGTAAGAAGCATTAGCTAATCTACAGCAGGTAAATGAGGTGTAAAAAACCCAAAACAACATACCAGAATTATCCACACTGTCCATCAAAGGTCAAATTTATAGTGTGACTGAGTCACTGCACAAAGTAACAGTTTTACCCCATGATGAATACTGGAAAATACACTGATGATAACTGCATACAATGCATAACCTGAATACCATTGGGTCAAGAAACTGTAGTTTCTGAATGTCCCATTTCAAAAATGGTCAACGTTGTGCAACGTATCTTAAGGTGTGATCTCTCAAGAATCTTGCATGGAATCTCAAAGCTGAATGAGCATAGAAAAAGTTAAAGACAGCCATCACCTCATCTCCCATCCTGAAATACATCCTATAGTAGTCGAAGATGGCCTTACATGCTCACTGACATTAACAAGTATGTAGTAACTTGTGCCACCTGTGCCTGCACCCTAGGGTGCTGCTTGTCAACAAGAGAAGTAGGAAACTGATGGGGGCCCTAGCCCGGTAGGCGTCCCCCGAGGGCTGACAAACTTATTTATAATGTATTAGATAGTGGTGATGAATGCTGGTTGGAGAGCAGTTGCTAATCTTGCCTAGTGCGCAAACAGATACTCTAGAACAGACACTCTAGAACTGCCTCTGCCTGGACCAAGGTGCCTTACCGTCTTGTTATAGTGCCTCCCCTCCTCCACAACGCCCCTGGTCTCGGGAGTACACTACACATATGTTAAAAGGAAGCAGTGGTTTGGTGGTTGAGGCTATAGGTTACTGATCAGAAGATTGGAGGTACAAGCCCCAGCACTGCTGGTGGCTTATGCCAGACCACAAACCCTCTAATGCAGGGATACCGTATCACATAGCTGATATCTCGAGTCCGGTCTGGCTTCATGGAGAAGCTGAGAGTAATGTTACATCTGGTTTTCACTACCAATCTAACAGACAGACTGAGCAAGCTGACCCAAGAAGTGGGTACATTCCTTACAGCTTACAACGAGAGAACTGGCCTCCCATGCACAGAATACACCCAGCCTCACAACATCCCCTTTTGTGGACAACTGGTTTCAATGGAGTGAACTTATACAGACGACTGGGACAGACAGCTAGAGGAAAGTGTTTTGTACAGTAGATCAATGTTATGGAGAGACATCACGATATTAACCCAGTGACGAGTGAGAGTCTGCACACAGGACCTACAAAATAGACAAGGCTGTAGAAAACTGAATCACAAGTACGTTGGCTTGAATACGATAATCAGTCTTCTTCTATAAGAGAATTAATGAGGTAACTTGCAAACTTTACAGTACTTGCAACATCACTGTCATCTAGAATAATCCATTCAAACTGTATCTTGAGACACCCATGCCTTATCAAGAGGAACAAAGAGGAACATTGTCTGAGGAAGACCCTTCAAGAGCTTGGCTTGTAGATTGACTTCTTAGAAGGCTTAGATATACAGTAGGTGGCAGGTTTCCGTCAATTCACAGCCAGCACTTACCAAGGCCTCCACAATTTCCACAATGCTCCACAAATTGCAAACATGGCCACCATTGAACATCCTCCAACACACCCTGCCTACACTGAAGTTCATTTGCTTACTAATCAGGCATATCTGTTCTGAACGTCCCATCAGCCCATATCAGTGTTTTTGCTGTGAGTATTATTATTATTATTTTTTTTTTTCATTTTTATCTGTTTTTAGTGTGTTGCCATACTAAACACTATAAGCTTTGCAAATTGCAGTTCAAAGAGTGTTTTGTACTTTGGTACTTTGACTTTGTCAATGGAACATGGGCACAGGTGGCTCAGTGGTAGGTGTTTCACCTGCCATGCGGAAGGCCCGGGTTTGATTCCCAGCCACTGGATGCAGTGCCAGTCCTGAGCCCGGATAAAATGAGAGTGTTGCGTCAGGAAGGGCATCCGGCGTAAAACCTGTGGCAACCCCGTGCTGGGAACAGTCGAAAGACTAACAACAACTTTGTCAATGTAACACTGAGCCCAATTATTTAAAAATAATGCACGATATATATGACGGGCGGTCATAAAATTTGTATTATCGACGAGGGGATTACTGAGGTGGAACTTTTCCTCAAGAAGGCGGCCTCTTAAAAGATGGTCTCCACCAGCTCATCCATTGTTTGGAGAAGTGTGTCACCTGATATGTAGAGAAATATAAAGCTTATGACCAACGTTCGTTTCCATTACATTTTCTTATCAATAATAATTTTATGACAGCCACTGTATATATGTGTGTGTGTGTGTGTGTGTGTGTATGAGAGAGAGAGATTTCCCCACTGTGGGACGAATAAAGGTATATCTTATCTGATCTTAAATTCAGGCTAAAAATACCAAGATATAATTTTGCTCCATATCATACACCCCTAGTGTTTATCCAGAATCCAACATTGACATTAAACACTGAATACTGTGATATAATAGAGTAATGTTATATTACAGTGTATCTGGTACAACTGACTGCAGAATGAATGATTACTTTCTATAATCACATGTGACTCATTAACTCCAGTTTGCTTTAATAATCATCCAGGACTCTCTGAAATGTCTTGTGTGTTTACTATCACAATTACATGTTTCAGTTCCTACCAATTAGTGTGCATGTTGGACCATAGCAAACATATAGCAAACATTTTGGATGATGTGTCCTGTATTACATAAATCCATATGATATGAGCCACTAGAACCGTAAAGGGTCCGTCCTGTTACAATGACAATGCAAACTTCCCCTCAAGGTTATTGCAATATATAAATATAAATATGAGTGTTAATATTGAGCAGAGTTCTTGACTGAACTTGGCTTTCTGAGTGTGGCTTAATGATGGGTAAAATAAAACAAGAAAGCAATCGGTGAGTAAGTGAAATAAGCGGATGTGACTATCACTGTAGATCTAAGCTGTACAAATGGATAGATTAGAGAATGAGACAGCAATGAGAGTGTGTTGTACAGAATACAGTAGTATGAATATGCATTGCATTATGTTCAATTATTATTATATTATTATTATCATTTCCAGCAATATTATTTCCACACACACACACACAGACACACACACACACACACTACGGGTGATGGATATGCCCTCTTCACAGTTTGACTTTTGTCCACCTGGCACAATCGTGTGGCGATAAACAGAAGCAGTGAAGTGCAGGAGTGCTTGTTACGATTAATAATTCACTATTTTGAAGGCAGGGTGCTGTGACCTGAGCCTCTTCCTGACTGGCAAAATCGGGCAGAACAAAAAGACTTAAGAACTTAAGAGTTCAAATACGCAGAATGGGGCAATAATAACCCACCATCGTTGAAACGCTTTTGTTATTAAAAGCGGCTAATATTAAGGGTAGTACTTTGCTTAATGTGTCTGGATGATTTATTGGCTTTTTTTTTTTTTTTGCTCTCAAAGTCATTTTCTCATGCAGTTGAATACGTCTAAATTTCATACAGGCCTGGCAAGCCTGGCACAAACCTCAGGGTAAGGGGCAGTAAAAAGAACTTTGCTTTTTTAATTTTGAAATGAGCAATCAGTTGGCACGTCTTCCTTCACAGCTGGGCATGCTCCAAGAGACACATCAGTGTGGAGGTCTGGATCGAGAGTGGGAGGGCTGTTTTATTAATGCCACTACTTCAGTCAATAAAAATGACAGATATGCTATGTTGTCGCTAAACCAGTCCAAGTGGACTAAATGCCAAACAGTGAATTATTTTAATAAATATATTGCGGCAAAGGTGCAAGCAGAAAGACTACTCATGCAGAGCTGTCAATCCTGAAGACCGGGGTTTGGTGGGGGGTAGTCTCTGTTTAAAGGGAGCCTATTATACAAAATGTCATTTTTAGTTTTCTTTCTTTCTATTCCGGAATTGGCCAGGACTTTAAAAAGCCCAATTATACTTTCCCCTATTATGACCTGATATAGGGAGATGCCCCTCACCTGGGAGGAAAAGCTCTGATTTAGATGATTATACTGAAAAAGTTTCTCTATTCTAGGAATATGATGTCAGAAAAAACATTTGCATGTAAAATACATTAATAGATTTTACTTCGCATGACTTTTAAGAAAATGAGACTAGATGAGAGTTGTGGAAGAGAGACAGGGTTTATTGGCCAATCAATGTCATAGAGTTGGGCGAATCAGCCATTTTTACAGAGAGGAGAAAGACGCCTACTCATACTGTACTAGTGAACCCCAATGTTAAAATGCCTTGTGTACATACTGTAACACGCATACAAAATGCAAATCTCTGAAGTCCAAATCCAATTTTCTTTGCTCGGCCAAAAAGATTTAAAGCCAGACTTTTACTGCAATGTTTAACCGACCTTTACAAATCAAACCTTCATCAGGATCAGTACATGTCTCAGTTAAAGATAAACACCCTCCCATAAAAAGACCATTGCCATGCAAGTAGATTAGATACTGTCATCAATATATGGCACTTTAAGGCCTGAAGCTGAAAGATAGAATCTGCATAGGAGATCCCAGGAGAAAAAAGACTCAACCTTCTCAGCCTTAACCATTATGGTGTGAAGGACATGAGGGTATACAGTATGGATTTATCAATGCACGAAGAAGATTGTTTTAAAATTGCTACTAAATGATTGGTCGTGCATGCGAAGACGACTTGTAAGCGAGTTCATTACATTATTGATGTTGGCTGGCTGAAGTTAAAGCTGCGCAGGAATAAATCTGAAAACTTTATAGATTGAAAAGTACTGTATAACATAGAGCACACAACTCAAAAACAAACAAAAAAATAGCCCAAGCTTTGCAGACCGATGTTTTTCCTTATAACCAAAAAAAATTTAATAAAAGACAAGCAACAGAGAGTAATATTTCCTAGCGGAGACGCCAAAAGAGCATTACCCGAAGCCTCTTTGTGCCGTACTATTGATTAGGCTGTAAGTGCACTGAGGCCCAGCGAGGTGGGGTGAGGGGTGTACAAGGATTCACGGGATAAAGTTTCAGAGCCAACAGTTGCAGGGAGTAATCAACCTCCTCTCTCTTCACCACAGTGGGACTACCGCAGACATCTTCTCGAATTCGATCTGACTGCCTTACTTACCACAACCTTGATATGAGCGTTAGCCTTTCGACTTCAACTTTTGATTTCTTCACACTGAAACAGGTAACGCATGATAACGAAGACGGCGTGTTACCTTCTCCACCGACAGGCTCAAACAATCCGAACTGCTCCAGGACCTTGATGAAAAGTCCCATGACCACCAGGACGGCGATCATCTCGAGGCCATCCAGGTTCATCATAGTGGGATGCACTCATCGCATTGTAAACCGATCCCGAAAACCTACAGTAGTAGTTATCCCGATGGTCTTTCAACAGTTGAGCAGAAAACTCCACCAATAAGAAAAAAAAGCCAGCGACCGTGACACGAAACCGAAAATGGTCAAGCGAAGCCAGCCTTGGAACATCAGATGGGAAGATAAAAAAAAAAAAAAAAAAAGTGCAAGGAAGGCGTCACATGCTTGCCATCTTTTCATGGGATCTGAGATCTCGAGGCACTTTCCTGAAAACTCAGACAGACGCAACAACACAAACGGCTCAGGCTGTGATTGTCAGCATGCAATCTCACAATGCAGGGAGTGAGTAAAATGAAAGGAGGGAGCGAGAGAGAGCAAGAGAGAGAGAGAGAGAGAGAGAGAGAGAGAGAGCAAAGGAGAGGGACAGAAAAGAGGGAGAGGGGAGCGAAGAGAAGAGAAGTATGCCCTCCCTATCCAGTGACACTACCTTCATTGATTTGCTTAATGTAGTTTCCAAGGTAACTGGTGGTGGATATTTAGAGGCACCTAGGTAAACAAGCATGGTGGCAGTTAAAAGAAAGCCATAATTCAACAGAACAACCATATTCTGGTTTCAGATTGGGAGGGGGGGGGAGAGTGCCTTGAGATAAGAGACATTATAAAACTTCTAATGCAGTGGTGTTTAATCTTATCCGTACCAGTCTGTGCTGTCTGCAGGTTTTTGTCGTTCCATCCAAGAAAATGTCACACCTGGAAGCTGATAGAGGAACCACATCAGATGATTATTGAATTGTAAGGAATAAAATGCAGCCTGACATACAGTAAATCTGAGATACTCCTACCAACTTGAACCTCTATACACCTATTTCTTTCCAACCACAGCAAATTTACAATATAAACTATAAGGATGGGAATCACCACCCGATACGACTTCTTTCCTACTTTAGTTGTGTCCAATTCCTCCCCGTCACTAGGGGGCTCCCACATTAAGCTACTACTACCACTCAGTCGGGAGGGCCGAAGGCTATCACGTGTTTCCTCTGAACTGCGTGATGCCAGCCGACTGCATCTTTTCAAACTGCTCGCTCACACACTGTTGAGGCGGAACACACTCGGAGGACAGCGCTATACGCTCCTTCCGCTTGTGAGTTCACAGACGCCCCTGATTGGCTGTAGAGCCGTGATTAATGTGGGAGCACTAAGTACCTCTCATCCCTCCCCTCTGAGAGAGCTCGGCCAATCAGCTCTCTCTAGACCTCCGGATGCGAGACGTTACAGCATCGCCCGGGAACCAAACTCGTGATCTCCGGGTGATAGGGCGAGCACTTTACCACTGCACCACTCGTAATGAAAATGTGTAAATAGTGCAGAGTGCGTCACCTGTAGGATTATAAAAAAACCTGTGCCATTTTACTTCCTCAAAAGTCTCAAAACTCAACTTGACAGTGAACGCAACAGCGAAATCGATTTCCCCCATCTCTAATAAACAATATACTGTATATTACAACACAGTGCGGAGTTATTGTAAAGTCTAACTACAGGAAGTCGCTTCCGCCTGAGAGTGGGATCTCCTCTCTCTTCGACATCAATATGAACAGGCTCATATACATTCTGTTTCATTGCACTGCTCTGATCATGTGCTTTTATTCTCTCCTTTATTAATATTTCAATTTGCTGGTGCACTTGGTTACCCGTCTGTATGTACTGTACAATCATTACGTACTTATAAAAAGAATGTCTTTGCATGTCACACACTGCATGTCTTTGGAATGTGGAAGGAAACCGACCAAGCACGGGAAGAACATGCAAACTCCATACACACACAGACCCCAATCAAACCCGGACCCTGGACGTGTGAGGCCACAGTGCTAACCACTCACTCACTCACTCACTCACTCACAGTAGCTGAAAAGAAAGTCATTCCATTCTCTGCCTTTCTATGCCTGATCACTCTTTGTGTATACCGCTTTATCCTGGAGACTATCCTAGCAAACTTGGACAGGGTGGCAACCCATCGCAGGGCATACATACACACTCACACACACGTATTCACTCACTACAGGCAATTTGGGAACACCAATTAGCCTTATCTGCATGTCTGCATATATCAAGTTGGATTAGATATAGGTTTTTTTTTTTACTTTTAGTGGCAAACAATGGTAATAAAGAACAAACTAAGAAGTGAGAACTATTGGAAAAATGGTAAAAGGGAGAGAGAGGGGGAGAGAGAGAGATAAAGGTGTAGAAAAATTACAGCTTAATGCATGAATGACCAAAAGTTGAACATTCTTAACTTTGTCCTTATTCGAGCATTTTTTTGCAGAGAGAGTAATAATTTTACTAATTTTACTACCACCTTGAGCTGATCGTCCAAAGAAAAGAAAAAACCGTTCATGGACGTTTCTACCCAAGGCTGAGTTGACAGTCAGAGTATTTTAACTCCAAGAACATTCATTTCCCTCTATGTTTTTTTTTTTTTTACTGTTTCTCCCCAGGGAAGGCATTATCCACTACGGACAGACAGACATACACAGGGACAGACATACAGATGTTTTTTTTTGAACGCCACAGAGACATCATCATCTTATTCGTCGCAGCCTAATGAACAATTTCACACACTTAAAGTGCTATCATAGATGCTATTTCCCTTTTTATTTCCATTCGCTTCCTTCCAGCATTTAGTTTCTTTTCTTTTATTAGTATTTCTGCTGGTTGCTGTCTGTTAGTACAGAGTAACATTCGTACTTCCCTATCATTGGTGTGCATTTGAACTCACACACTCACTATTAACATGTAACGATGGAGGAATCATGTGTTACCTTGTGATTGTCATTTTCGTCTCAAATGGGTTCAGAATGTTTCTTTAATGATGGGAATGCTGGGGGCTTCGCAAATAAGTAATAAGCAAATCCTGCCTTCAAGCTGATACAGTGGTTTTGTACTCAATGAAGCTTGTAGACTGTGTTATTGTGCACAGCATGACTGATAAAAAAAAAAATACAGGGGGAGAATAGAGAGAGAGAGATAGAAAGATAGATAGAGAGAGAGAGAGCGAGAGAGAGAGAGAGAGAGAGAGAGAGAGAGATGCTGGTGGGAATGGAGCTTAAGGGACTCCATTATACCCAAATGCACACACCCTTTTAAGTCCTCCTAAAATGAACATGAGATGGAACTTTTAAAGAGTTAAGAGCAAAGGTGATCTCCCGGATAGCCCAGGCGTAATTGCAGGTTGAGAGCAATTACGGAGCAGTAATGGTTATTTAGTGCACTTTTCTCTTCGTTTTAAAAAAGGAGCAATCAATGTGTATGTAATTTCCCCGTTTAACAGATATTCCCAAGGAACAGGCACAGACCATCAACAGCGCAGGGCAGAAAGGCATCTCGCATACTGTACAGTACGTACCGCTTTATGGCTAATAGTGTTCAACGATCACCTTTCCTGGAAGGTCAACATAATATCATCTTATATCCCGAGTACTATAACTGTCAAGGACTTGGCCGGAGACCAACTCGATGGCCAAAAATACACCTGCTTCGTCCCATCATCCTTTCTAGAAATGTCTGGGCTTGTCTTTAATGCGTCAAACATAGCAGATTGAATGCTTAAGTTCAGTCTTCAGTTTTATAAATGAAATTGTCAAAGATTTGACCTTAGCTGGGTGGTACTGACACACTGGTCTGATTGATTCTCAAAAAGTCAGCTGGATTCAACCCATTCCTTTCCTGCACTCGTCTGAAAATGATATCAAATTATTGACTAAAATAAATGTTTTCCTATTTATATCAATTAGTGTAACAACAGTATACAGTATGCATGCAATTATTCAGCTTATTACTGAATTCCAATATTTGACAAGTCGTCATATATTCATAATGCAATATAACTCACTCATTGTCTATACCGCTTTATCCAGTATAATGGTCGGGGGGTTTACTCAGTCTGTATTATAATGCCTTACTAACACAGTATACAATGACTTTATACACATATTATAATCCATTACATCACCTGATATTAAGGCGGCGTACAGTATGCATTACAAAGAAATATGCATTAAGCAACTGTGTAACTACTGAAAGATTAGGCACATTATTCAAGCATTTATAACGTATTACAATTGATACAGTTGTTCGATGTTGTATACAATTGATAAAGTTGTTATAAGTTGTTAGACACAGTGTTTGGGATCAGGGGTAGCTCAGTGGTTAAGGCATTGGACTATGGTTCCGACAGTCCTAGGTTGAAGTCCCATGACCACCTGTTGGGCCCTTGAGCAAGGCCCTTAACCCTCAACTGCTTTGATGTAAAATGGAATAAAAATGTCACTCTGGATAAGGGTGTCTGCCAAATCCCTGAATGTAAATGTTACAATCATCATGTACTGTATAATACTACTAATAATAGTTCATATGTTATAATTAGCAATGCACCGATACCACTTTTCGTCAGACCGAGTACACGTTCAAGTCATTGCTTTTGAGTACTAATATCAGTAGCTGCTATTCCCCCAAAGAGCAGTGTGAACACAACATACAGCATAAAATGCACCTGTTATGGCTTTCGTTAGAGGACCCTGAGACTGCTTTGCATGTATTGAAACTCTCTGCAGAGTAAACTCATCATTAATCCACTTCGCAGATGCAAAAGGCTGACGGTGCTAGTGATGTAGCTGAAAGCTAAACTAGAAAAGATAGATTTTATTACATGCAATTGGGCTTATTGGAAAAGCCATTTACTATTATACAATATATCTACCGTGACACAGTGACTTAGTGGTTAGCACTGCTGTCTTGCAACTCCAGGGTCCGGGTTCGATTCCCGCCTCTGTCTGCATGGAGTTTGCATGTTCTCCCCGTGCTTGGTGGGTTTTCTCGGGATACCCCGGTTTCCTCCCACAGTCCAAAGACATGCAGATTAGGCTATTTGGCGTTTCCAAAAACGTAGTCTGCCCCCCCTGACCCTGAATACAGGATAAAGCGGTCTAGATGATGAGTGAGTGAGTACGTCCTCCATGGTTGATCGTTAATGTGGGAGTGCGCAAATACAACGGTGGGTACTGGGAATGGCTAAATTAGGGGAGGAAACTTGGGGATATACATCTATTTGCCAGGCAAGGATATATATTTTAGAAAATGTCAAATAGCATTGTTTCTGTCATGTAAAGACACAAGTTAAATGTTGTACCTATACACCTACTGTATAAGATATATATAAAAGATATATAAAATATATAATATATATCCAGAAGGAAAAAAAAAAAAAAGCTCTTTTCCGAGCTGAAATTTGCAACACTGTTGCGCGTTTGTGTCTATCAAATGTAATAAATAGTTGTATTTCACTTTCACCTTTGTCACTGTTATTAGAAAACAGTACTGTCAAGCAAGCAAGGCATGAACAGACCAAGAGATGCCATGCTAAGGTCGGTTAGCAAGTCAGACAGACGCGAGAGATGTACCGCTAGCTGAACCTTTATTTTATTTGCTGTCATTAATATTAAAGGCTATAAAATATAAGCGAACCTGATTGCTTTTCTCGCTGTCCAGTTTTATAGCATTTTTTTCCTTCACAGTCAAAAAAATAAAGTATCACTTTATCCTCTCGTCAAAGTTGTCAACCTTGACGCCTGCTTGGGGCTGCATAAGGCTTTTGGGTTGCATAATGAGCGTCCAGTGTCTAGTATCAGAAGAATTAAACGAGTAAGAGATAAGTAGAAAAAGCCAGCACTTGACTAAGACCTGATACTGGTACCAGAATCAGTGCATCCCTAGTTATAATGCATTATACCTCTTGTGCCTATAATATAACACTTCTGAACATATATATATTTTTTTATTGCGGTATACGCTTTATAAAGTGCAACACATGCAAGTTTAGCTACTTATGAGCATTTACTGTATGCAGGTTCATACCATGCAATATAGCGCATCATGTATGTCATATAACACATTGTGCACTTATAAAGTATACATTATGAGTTTTTTATTTGTTATACAGGAAATATACTACAGGTAGTCCACGACTTACGAACGAGTTCCATTCCGGGAGCACTTCCGTAAGTCCGATTTGTTCTTAATTCTGACAAAACCACTTGACTAAATCTGACCACTTTCACTGCCATCATGTGGCCAAAAAAAAAAACGTAATCGTGCCTAAGGAAATGAATCTCACAGTCAAATATTGTCTTTGCACCTTTAAATCGAAATGGGAATCCCGGACACCAATTTTGTCTCTGTTTTCCCCTTCATCGTGAGCTGTTTTCCACTGTATTGGACTGTGAACTCTGTTTTGTTAAGGATTTTCCGAAATTAGGATTATTACAGTGTCACGTGATACAAGTGAACTACTTCCGTGATTGAATGGGAAACAGATACAAAAAAGTCCTTTTGTATCTGTGGAATGTTCGTAAATCGGGGACTACCTATACCTAACTTTAAAAAGAATGCATTACAACACCTGAGTCTATGCAGTACTTATGAGCATATTGTAAAATCCAAGGTTATAAAATCACATGCTTTACAGTGTTACATTTTTATACAGACTAATTAAACAGACTAATGTATACCATAAAGCACATTATTAAAGCAATTATAATGCATCAAAAGGGGTAGGAAGTGTTACCCAGCAAACAATGTGAATACTAATTTACATTATGGTACACATACAGTACTATGTGTTAAAATGCATTATAACACCTGTGTCTATAGTGTTTTTATGTAATCTGATATTATGCAGTTAAAAGCTTAATAAAGTGTTAAGCATGCAATTATTACTACTACTTAACATTTATACAGGCTCATGATTATCAGGTAGGTTATAATGCATTACAACATCTGTGTTACCTGTGCATCCACCCAATAATGTATAAAACCAGATATGAGCCTGTATAAATGGTAAGTATGCTATTAATCGAATCATGACACAATCCTTTACGCTCTTTATGATAGCTTTAGTAAACCTGGAAGCACAGTAGAAAAGTGTGCTTTCTTTTGATGCACTGTGGCGACACTGCAGCGGTTATGAAGTCTGGTCACGCCACGAACACTGCAACAATTGTTCACCAGACACGGTGTGAGGAAATCACAATATGTTGTGCTCTCTACTAGAACATGCTGCCAAACAATGTTATGAGCTGGTCGAACCATGTGTGTGTGGGGGGGTAATTTTATATCATATATAAAAGACAAAGTGGAATCTCCTGGCATTTTGTGGCTTTCTTTTTTTTTTCTTTTTTTTATTCTTGGCATCAGATCAGCAGTCTGTTCTTGCTGAAGAAACAGCAGCAGATATCCATCATAATGTAAATGCTTTTACACAGGGGATATAACATAATAATGATTTAGCACACAGGACCAGGACCAATCCGTTTAGCAGAAACCTTCATTCCAGTGCCATTCTGAAATATTTAGGATGAAGCCGTTTTAGCATCTGTTTAATTTGCATTTATGGAGTTTTGTTACAGGCATAAAGACAAAACGTTTAAAAGAATGTTTTTTTCAGCCCTGAGTGTAACTAGTTTCCAGTGTTTTGGATATACAGTAATAATGCTTGAATTTTGACCGATGTCTGTTTCACACACGCACATACACACATGATGAACAGGATAGGAGGATATAGGAGGACGTATGATGATGCTGATGTGAATAGTGATCCCTGTGTGTCGCATATGCTTTGCAGGCAGGCGATACAATGAATTAGCTAGTGTACATCTACAGTAGGCATCACTATATCGTGGCCTGCGGTCCAGATCTGGACAGAGTGACAGTTCGATCCAGACCCTGATGCTTTTCTGATAAATTAAAACAACTAATACATCAGTATTCTAGCGCTTTTTCCCTTAAAATGAACTGGGGAATCATTCAAGATTCAAGATTCAAGATTCAAAGAACTTTATTAATCCCAGAGGGAAATTGCTTGTGCTTGGTTACAGGTGC
>JAQQZS010000013.1:9434571-9450469 GCA_030068045.1 Platyallabes tihoni | reverse complement strand
GGACAAACGTTTTCCCTTGCCCGGACGTGGGTCACCGGGGCCTCCCTCTGGAGCCAGGCCTGGAGGTGGGGCCCGATACACGCCGCCGAAATGAATTGTTTTGTTTTCAGCTGTTAAAGATATAAGATCACCTTCTTTGCCAGTGGGACACAGTAATCCATTTGCCGATTACAAACAGCACACGCTGGGACAAATCCTTCTTCCTTTCTCTCTAATATCCATGAATCATCCAAACTCATGAAGTGACTCATGCTGAGATGCTTTCCCAGCTTGCGAGATTTTCATTCTGCTCTTTGAAAGATTTAATTATCGTAATTTTATTCTAAGTAAGATTTTATAAACATAAGCGCTACATCCAAAACCAGCAAATGGCACATTTCTTTTTTTTTAATCCCCTGATACTGTCTCAGCAGTGATGAATTTTTCACCTGTTTAGGTCTGTCAGAATGGAAAATTGGTTCCCCGGGATTGTCTCGTACCCCGGATTAGAACACGGCCGCCTACCAGATGCTCCAGCCAGCAATGCGATGTGGTAGCGGTGCCCCCGTGAATGCCAGATATAATCAAGACAGATGCCACAGTCTGACTTCACCTCTGGGTGAGTGTGAGAACACAAAGGTATCTGGTCTCATCGGGAAGCTATACAGTATCAATGCACTGTAAATATACTGTAAGTAGTTTCCTTTCTGACCTTCCTCGACCCCAGGGTCGATGAATTGGACCGTCATTCATGTTCACTGACTTCTTCTAAAAAATACAAATGACAGAAATGGTTCTTTAAAACGATGTGAATGGTCCATAATTCAGTCCGTAATTTCGTAGCCATAATTTCAATATGCGCATCCTTTCAAAGAAGGATATACTTTGAAATTCTCTTTGGTACAAAGTACAAAAAAAAAAAAAAAAAAGTAAAAAGAAAAGGCAAAGTATGAACAGCTTGATAACTTTTACATGGTCTTTACAAGTTTTTGGCACACAGCGTTGTTTTTCGACAAAACAACACATTGTGGCTGCATTTTAAGTCACGTAAAAAACTAAAAAATACATTTACATTTGGCAGACGCCCCTATCCAGAGCGACTTACTGTACATTTTTATCTCTTTATACACCTGAACAGTTGAGGGTTAAGGGTCTTGCTCAAGGGCCCAACAGGGACAACCTGGTGGTGGTGGGATTTAAACCTGGCATCTTCCAATGCCTCAACTACTGAGCAACCCCTGACCCCAAAATACGAGCTCAGCAAAGGACCGGCTGACGTGAGTGGACTAATATTTGGGGAATTTTGAAGGCAAGAAAAAGGAGGCTTACAATCTGTTACTGAGAATGCAGTCATTTCCTCTTCCTCCTTTTAAAAGCCCTGGTTTGGTACATTTGGGATCCATGATGCACTATTATCGTGAATTTTAAAAAGAGATAAAAAGACGTGCAAACTTTGAGTACAAGAGACATGATGTCTTTGGGAATTTGTTGCACCCGCTGCATCTGCTTTTGTAGCAACTCTTGTTCTGAATCAGGATTTTTGCACTATGTCATAAACTTATGGGACTACAGGGGTATGTACAGTCAGACAATGCATGATCAGACATTATACAGTGCATACCTGTACTATGAGAAGCTGCTATGTCCAACTACTGAAGTGAAACTGAAACTGGTAGAGGAGGAGAAGGCTGATGATGCTGTAAACCGAAGCTTTTGTACAGTTTCTAATTTCTAATACATTCACACACTCCAGGCAATTTGGGAACGCCGATTAGCCTAACCTGCATGTGGGAGGAAACCGGAGTACCCGGAGGAAACCCACCAAGCACGGGGAGAACATGCAAACTCCATGCACACAGAGACAGGAATCGAACCCAGACCCATTTGTGCTTTTTCACCCTCTTATGACTCAAAGAAAATGCAAAATATACAATATTCAAAATGGGTTTGCAATATTTTTTTCTTTGTTTGAACCTGTTTGTGCAAACTGCATTAATGGAGTTCTCCCATTTTTGCTGGCAAACTGTTCAGATCCATTTAATAATGGGTTCGTCTATAAATCCAGAATTAGCTGCACTGTGCATCACAAAAGGAAAAGGGTTAGAACTTAATGTGATTCATCTCTGTATTTTCAGATGAATACTGTGTTCTTTTTTTTTTTTTTTTTGTAAATAGACGCATAAACATGCTGCTGTAAATAGCTAGCTTTCTTAGCCAATAAAAGGTGTGTTGCATTATGATTGATGATTCACTTCCATCAACATTATTCAATACACTATTATTTTAGCCAATCCAGCTTTCTCTTCGAGTGGTTCCAACTGACACGCTGCATCACTCGGTACCAAGAAAATAGTGAAATATCAATCAGTCAACAAACCGCTTTTTATTATTATTATTATTATTATAAGCATGTTTTAAACCATATGGTTTAGCCCATGTGTTGAGGTGCACTGTGGTCAAGTTCAAATGATGCAGCTTTTGCTTCAGTCAGATCATTAACAATCAAATGTCCTCTACTGTCAACATAATTTAGTGTAATGGCTTTAAAATGAAAAATTAAATCTAAATTTAAATTTCTTAAGACCTCGCCTCGTCTCGTCTCCATGTATCTATACCATGTACCCTTTATAGATACCAACTTGATTTATCTCAGTGGGACTGCAGAAGATTCATATCAGTCTGAGTTGAACCTCGGAACGCATTATTGCATGGAACAACGGTTGTGGAATTTGACCTTAAATACTAATTGTACTTGCTTACTTATGTTTCAGGTGAAAAACTTAATGGCCGGTTCTTCAACACAACAGGAAAATTTATAACAACCATGACTTATGGTAATGTTTATGTACGTACAGTCTATACACCTGATTCTATGGTACTAAATACACCTGTTCCTGGAAGTTCCTTCATGCAAAGTACTTCTAAATCTTAACTTGACTGTACATCAAGTTATTCTTAGACTGAAAGGCAAAACATTTTACGACAATATAATCATATTTTATAGCTTGTTAAATTGCCATTGTTCCTTTTATCTGGTCAGATTTTTTTTGTGTGTACATGAAAAAAAAAATCGTTGTTCATCTGATCTTCACTTCTATTGATTTTTCCAAATTGCTCACTCAATATAAAGGCCAGGATAATAAGGCTGCAGTCCCCATCACTCCAACAGGGAGACGACGGAGAGAGAGATGTGCGTTTGGGATGGCGTGTCTTTCGAGCTGATAGATGAAAATGGCCCTGATTGCATTCTGCTTAGCATTACTATAGCACCAGTGGGATGATATGGATGTTACATTTTGATAAGGACACGTTTCCTGGAAAACAGTTAAATGAATAGCGAGTTGCAAGCAACTCCAACAGTAATAACGAGAACTAAAAACACATTTCAAAGAAGTTTAAGCTTTTGTTAGTTTTTCCAAAAATGGTTACGAATTCCTCTAAACTGCTTCTAAAGTACTCATTTATTAATGTCTTAGCATTGTCTTACATGCTAATAATGTGTGTGACAACAAAATGACCAGGTTAAGCCAAACTTATGAAAAATTAATATTTACAGTATAAAAATCTCTTATGTATCAGAAAGTAAGGCTCAACCTACAACAGTACTGATTTGTTGCTTTACTACATTAATGATTCTAGCTGACATTTTTTGTTCAATATTGGAATTGCTAGGATAATGGAACTACTGTAATCATTACTAATACTATGCCTTTTTGTTGCCAGGCATCTGTTGAATATAACCAGGGGGTCTTTGGCTAATGTTTTAACCTATTGAGACCCTAATTTTTCTGTCAAGTACAGAACTGTGCAAAAGCCTTGACCCCATTCCTCACCCCATTACTTTATATTTAACTAGGAAAAAGACACTATGTTCAGTAATTTTTTGCAACAAGTAAATACATTTTATATATATATATATATATATACACATACAGATTTTTGGAACTGATGACCCGGGTTCGAGCTCCGCTATCGTTGGATTGCCACATACTGCACTGTCTACAATGTCGGTCCCATTTTAAGAGATTTTAATTTAACATCTTTGACATAAGACTGCATAATCTGTTTTCCATGCATTTCTTTATTCCAACATTGCATGTTTATAAAAAGTAAATTTAAGTATTTTAAAACTGTGATTAATTGTGATTAATCGTAATCGTGATTAATCACAGACTAGGTCTGTGATTAATTAGATTTAAAAAAAATTATCGATTGACAGCACTAGATTTTTTTTCTATTGAGGTATGCTTTGCCTGCATTGGCAGTGTGTTTGGAAGACAAAGAGGAAGGATTGGATCTTTGGAAGCAAAATATAAAGAAATGTGGGGTGGCTCTGGACCTGCACAGTACTGTACATTGTCCATATATTCTTGTTTAATCCTCATATGAGGGTGTGTAGGTATAATTGTTTTGCCAAGTGTCTTCCCGTGTAAGGACAATGTTTAAGGTTATAATTAAGTTCAAGTTTTAATAAGGAGAAACAGTGAGGAGAAAATTCAATGTACAGAACAATAAAGTCCAGATCTCAGGAGATTAATGTTTAGGGGCCCAAGCACCAAAGTTAACTCAAACATAAGGTGTTTCAACAATGGAAATGAAAACACTATGGGACCAAAGAAAATAAATAACCAGTACAAGGAGTGACTTATCATTTATACTACTTTATTCTGTATACAGGGACACAGGGGGCTCCATATCCCAGGAGCAGGAGGTGGGATACACTCTGGACAGGGTGCCAATACATCTGAGGGCACACACATGCCCACTCACAATGTAGTATGGACACTAAACAAACAGGACATGGTTAAAGAAATCAAGAACGTTCCTTAAGACTGCGAGGAAAAGAACAATAATGAATTTTTATTAGTTTGTCTCCATTTTATGTTCACACGAATAAATATTCAGCATTTGTGCTCTAAATGATCCAGTAAGCAATAAAACTCACCCCTTCGCATTTCGATTGTGTCACAAATTAGAAATCACTTCATTTCTTTCCACGGTATAAAAAATTGCTATGCATATTTCCTTTTTTATGTAAACAAAAAATTAATACTTATTAATATTACACTATATACAGGACGGGGTATTAGATACTCAGTCAGCCACTATTGATTAGTTAATCTTAACATGATCTCAGATCTCTCTAAGCTTTGCCTCTGAATTCATATTCATATTTTATGGAACATTTGAGCAGAACGCTGGGTCAGAGCTAAACAAAATGTCAATCAGCACCACCGGTCTTTCAGCATGAAGGACACAGCTCCCTGAAGCAGTCCACTAAGTCTTACTGATCATCTGTAGGAGAGACAAGGACCCCTAGTGGACACAAGCAAAGAGTGAGCCTTTAAAGTTCTTTGCAGTTTGGAGTCAAGAATTCTTGTACGCATCTCTCACGCTCTCTTTAATAAAAAAGAAAAAAAATAATAACAATAATAATTTTAAGATGTTATATTTACAGTATAATGTATTTAATGCAATTGGGAGTAGAAAAGACCTGGTAATGAATTACACCGCTGCAAAACATGATGCCTTTTCATTTTATGTAAAATATATACCTGTGTGTGTGTGTGTATAAATATAAACTGATCAACCACAATTATAATTATACCATAAAACACAAGACATTATGTCCACTATTGTGTGGGTTTCCCTCGTGCCACCAAAACAGCACTCCACAAGACCTCTGGGAAGGAAAGGAAGGAAATTAGTAGCAGATTTTTTAAATGCAGAGAGTTGCAATGTGGGATATCCGTGCAACAGACTTGTTTGTCCAGCATCCAGCACATCCCATGGATGCTCGACCAGATTGAGATCTGGGGAATATGGAGGCCAGGCCAACCTTGAGCAACCTTGAACTCGTCGCTTGCTAAGCCCCATACATAGCAAGCTGTAGCACATTCTGATACCTTTCATTCACGGCCAGGATAAATGTTTTTTTCAGTAATTTCAGACCGTGATACTGTCTCCAGTTTATATACGGGACTATAGTGGATAATTATTGTTAATGTTACATCTGATAGGTGGGAGGCCTATCCAAGGAAACTAGACAGGGTGGCATTCCATCGCAGGGCACACAGATTCATTTACACACTTTACTGTACTGTAGGTAACCTGGGAATGACCCATTAGCCTGTATGTCTTTGGACTGTGGCAGGAAACCCACCAAGCATGGGCACAAAATCTCTACGTGCTCTACCAGAGGTGGGGCGCAAACCCTCAACCCTGGAGACCACAACAATAACCACTATGCCATCATGCTAAACTATGTATATACAGTATTTAAAAAATCGGTTTTTATACTGCATGTCTGGTCTTTCTAAGAATTTAGCTATTTCTGATTTGCTCATTGCATCATCAGAGTCACATGATCAGATCATTACGATAAATATGAGTGGATTTGCAAGGAACTGAAAAGAAAACAAGTGATTTATTATTATTATTATTTTTTAAACCAACCTATATTCATTACTTAGCAGTAACCAAGACTTAAAAAAAAATCAATTAAACACACTCACCCTTTCTAAACAGCCAGTAAGAAACCGGGAAGAGAATGAACACCACCAGGATATACACTCCTCCTAAACTTTCACCAGCTGGCACCATGATGTCCAAATTGATGCCCAGGAGTTTAACGCCTCCAGTGTACAGTATGTTCACATTTTCCGACATTAAGTCTCTCTTCATCATGTGTAAAACATCCCAACTTGCTACAGTCCCTAATGTCGAACACAAACACATCCAATCCTACTTCTAATCTGCTGCCATGTATTATCCTTGTTACTGCCCATTTTCACTACGTTCATCAGATCATGGATACTGACGCCGGACAAAAGCCGGCGCGATGTGTTTGTTGTTTGTTGGTGCTTTTCTGGAAGAACCATCAAGGCATCGAGGCCTGGTGTTTATACGAAACGTGACCCGGTGATGACAGATGTGTAGTGGACCATAAATTGGACCCTTCAAACGCAACAATATGCTTCATTGTGTCTCTTTGAGTGTGTGGGAGGGGTGAGGAAGAGGCAGGATTTCCCAGCTTCGGGTTATAAAACATTTATAGAACATGTCCCATTATTCGCTTATTATGCGGGCGACGTGCTGAGCCAGGGTCGGTCACTCCAGTGCATTTCCAGGCATTTTTAGATACAAATATTTTCTAATAACTGGAATTTGATTTGCTGCCTTGGCAATTACATTACCTACTGGAATTTATGCTGGTCTAACACAGCTTTAGCACAGAGAATAATCAATTCGATTTCAGATCAAAACAAAAAAGTCGGACATTAATTCACTGCTTCTTTCCAATCTGGGTTGGAATCCATTTTTATAAATCCTTAGCATATTAAAATGTACATATATTGTACATATATTACTTATTATAGCAATTGCACTCATACTTTTTTCATCTATCATCTCGACTTTACGTTATTGTTCTGCTCCGGCTGTGTGACTATCATATCTACCTGCGTTGAATATTGAATGCATTTACTTATATATATATGATACTTATATGGGATGATGGAGCTAGTTATTACTGTCAGGATAATGGTACTGTACTGTATATACAGCTCACAGTGGAATCTGCAGATGATGGATCATTTTGTGTGTGTGTGTGTGTGTGTGTGTGTGTGTGAGAGCTACTGCACATTTAGAAAGACAAGAAAAAGAGAGGAGGCTCATTTATTAGTGATGCTCTTGTCACTTGTGCACTGTGTGAAATCCTAAGATCTTCGCTTTCAGGTCTCGGCTTAACAGCCTACCTTCGCCGAATTCTCTTTAAACACAGCCACACACACACAGAGTCAGAACAAAAGCCTTTACGAGCTCGCAGCATCTCACCTTGGCGCTCATTCTTCATGCAGCTTCTCTCCCTTGCTCTCTCTCACCCTCTTCACATTCTCCCGTGCCTTCTTTTCTTTCATCAGGCATATCATTGCGACTCCCTGAGATAACCTTAAGCTGAATTAAACACACCGAAACAGGTACTCAGAAACATTTAGGTTCCTGAAAGCTCGGAATACTCGGAAATATGCGGAAAGGCATTATATATATATATATATATATATAATAGGGGTGCTGGAATTTAAATGCAGCATAAAAGCAGCATGCAGTCTGACATCACACCTGAATGGCGTTCAAATAATTTCTCTTTGAATAGAAAGTCAGTTTTGATTACAATGACTCATGACACAGCATGGTCGAGTTCTCGTTTCACAGTGATTCATGTTCAGTAGTTCAGTAGACCGTAACACAAACAATGCTGATACTTTTTTAGAGTAACTGTTCATTTACAGCCACTAGGACTCAAGTAAAAGTCCTCCATTTACATTTGTACTTGAGTGCTTTTTGACTTTTACTCATCTTAAAAATGATTTAAGTATCAAATTACTGGGCTTGCAATAGCTTGTAGTAGTCTTTAAGACCTAGGAAGTCTTTCTCACTCTCTACTGTTTTGTTTCCTGTCTTTAACCAGCTCTTCTTCTGATTTCAAACACCTGCTACATGACTGAGCGTTTCACCCAAGGGGAAGGCAAATCATGCAATTACATATAATAGTCAGCAGGTGGCATTGTTCCTTCTTCAAATGCTACAAGCCACTGTCGTTATGTAACAGAACCTCATGCCCAAATGTAGTGAAGTAGAAAGTACAGATATTTGTTGTGTATTGGAGTTCAAAGTAAAACGTATTATGCTACTAAATTACTCAAATAAAGTACAAATATGTGAAAACTGTACTTAATTACAGGAAGTAAATTGATAGATCTATATATATTGCCTAAGCTATTGATTCGCCTGCCGTTACATGCACATGAACTTGAGTAACATCCAATTCTTAATCCATAGGGTTTAATTAATATGATGTTGGCCCACCCTTTGCTTTTACGATGTTGGACAAGAAGGCCTGTCTCATAGTGTCCGCTCTAATTCATCCCAAAGGGTGTTCATTCGGGTTGAGGTCAGGACTCTGTCCAGCCCAGTCAAGTTCTTCCACACTAAACTCGCTCATTTATAAAGCCACAAACATTTCACACAATTGGCAACAGTTGCTTCTCTAAGACTTTTGCTCATGTCTTTTCCTCTTCTCATTGTGTTCCATTACGCAAAGAAAATATATTTCTTTATACATAAACTGTCAATATATTAAATAATTTAGTGTTCTGATATAAAATATATTTACAATATACTTAATAATATATTGTATTAATATATTACAATATATTGAAAAATACTTAAGGAACTGCCGCTTTTCATATATTTGAGAAATATATATCTTAATGTATGTAATTTTATATTTAACAATATACTTCATAATATATTGAATTGGATTAAATATATCTATTTATTCATATTTTTTTTTTACAATATTCTTATGCAATATGCTTGCATGTGCAAGACCATAATGAGATTAAAGCCAGATATAAATGAGATGAATGAGAAATATTATAAAAGTGTGTGTATATGATTTTTAAACATGCATAAAGTTTCAATAAAATAATTATAAGTATAAATATTATGGTTTTTGTCTGCATCACAATATATCCATACATGGTCTATTCATATATTGCATTATATTAATAAATATAAACACTAGTTTCCTATATATGGAAATGTATTACTTAATATATTGCCTTTTTTTCTGTAAAGGTAAACATACACCTGAATTCTCCAAACCAGCAAATTGACAAAACTTTTGTTATTATAGAGGCTTGACACCTGCTGATGACCAACTAATGATTAGTAGCACCTGACTGCAACTGGGGTACTGCAGTGTCACTTACATTTTATATTTATTTTTGTCTTAATTTTTGTTAAATAATTCATGGCATGGGTGGAAAAAAAAAGAAAAAAAGTGTTGTTGCACGCCTGAGTTTGTATTTTCCTAATACTGAGAACCGCTACGAACAGACGATTAATTATGAGTTTACAAAAGAATACATAATTAAAATATAAAAGTGCTTACTTTTGGACATGAATGTACACAGTCTGGCAAAAAAAAACAAACAAACAAAATATATATATATATATATATATATATACACATGTATATAAAAATTGGGTTTAATCTCAGATGATGAGACAAAGACTGATCTGGACGATTTATTACATTTATAATTTATTTTTATTATTATTATTATTATTATTATTATTGAGTGCATAGTTATACAGTAAGGAGTAATGTCTATCTGTAAGTAGATTAAGCTTTAAATATAACATCAAATGTGGATAAAATCATTATGTATTATCTTTTTACATCTGAGCGTAAGCAGATTGTAAAATATTAAAATATCTCATACTATATACAGGAACTAATATCTACCTATGACAACGTATAGGTGTTTCTAGTCTGCTCATAAAAGCCAAAGACATCTTTTCACATGTAACTGGAAAATACACATTATTCATATTTTACTGTTTATTTGCTCTTTGTGTATTCACACCACAGCTGCACTCTCCAGTCTTACAAACACCCATCGGCTTATCAGTTCTCATCATTTCCAGTGTGCTGATTGACCTGCAATGGCAACTTCTTGTCAGGAGAGGGCAGTACAGCCATTACACCATCATTCTCAGAGAGACAATGTGTTGCAGGATGGATCCTATAACAGAGAACCAGGCAGATGCTGGGATTAAAAAAAAAAGCTGCAGTGCTAAGTAATACAGCAACTTCAGTCGATTTTAGCTCTGAACCGCTGAAGGAACAGCAAATATCCTGCACCTTATCGACACAATGTTGGTTAAGAAGCTTTTTCCTCCATTTAAAATGAAGTATTCAATCTGTATTACAACAAGTTGCACAAATCGACAAAAAGCATGTGTTGAGATATTTATAGATTTACATTATTTTTTTTCTCTCTCTACAGAGATACAGTACCTATATCTGTCTGTACATCCTGCATAGGGTCACAGGGTGCTCAAAGTCTATCCCATCGGACTCTAAGTAGGGTACACAGGAAGCAACAGGCAATTTGGGAACCCCTATCATGCATAATAATCTGCATGGCGTTAGACTGTGGGAGGAAACTGGAAAACCCGGAGGAAACCCTCCAAACACAGGGAGAACATGCTAACTCCACACATAGGGTTTGAGTCCTTAAGCAGAGTTGACCTGTAGCGAAGTGTGTGATCAGTGTATGTGTGTGTACATGATGCAGTGCGTGATGATCTCTGACTGCAGAGAATAGGAGAACATCCCAACTAACGCAGCCCAGTGAGCTAGAGTGACTCTCTTTGAATGCCAATGAGAATGCACACACACACACACACACACACGAGATCCAGAGTTGGAGATATGTCTAAAAAATGTAAATTAGTCCGAGCTTGACAGAATTATCTCCAACACCACAGAACATACAGTATTTATCTCATCATAGAACGGGGCAGAACATCACGGGGCTCAACATTAACACCTGAGACCGTTTGGAATTTTCTTTTTCAAATCTTCTTCTATGTTGTTTCAGTGAGTCTGTGGCTCTTCTCACTTCCCGTTCTTTCAGCTCAAAAGAGATGTTCAGTCGTAGCCCATCTGCGTTAACGGTCAGTGTGTTGCGCATTCTGAGAGGCTTTCCCACTCAGCACATTTGCAAAAAGTAATTACTTCCTGTCAGCTCGAATCAGTCTGGTCATTATCCTCTCTCGGAAACGACGCATATCTGTCCGTAGAACCGCTCATCAATGGGACTTTTTTTTTCTTTTTTTTTAATACCGTTCTGTGTCACCTCTAGTGAGAAAATTCTCAAAGATAAGCTAACAAACCACGTCACAGTCAAAGTCATAAAGTGATGAATGACTTCACCTGTATCAGCAGGACTCATCACTTGACATCAAGCTTATTTTGAACGAACCTGCTTGACTGCCATAGTGTTCTGTATGAAAGCTGAAATATCATTCAGATACTGCATTTTTTTTATCCCTCAATCTCGTAAACTTATTTCACTCTGCGTGAGCCTGGGGAGGCGGATGTTCTCATATGAGGTCACATTAGGGGAAAAGCCAGGGACTTGTTCAAGCCTGATAATACAAAAAAAAGAAAAAGGAAAAAGGAACGCTTCATTTCTCATGTTTTTCGTATACATGCATACTGGAGACCCATCTCTAAAAATGACTAAAAGATACATTCTTATATAATATTATATTACATATTATATGTAGGGTTAGAAAAACATTCCAATTATGGAATAAAAAAATGATTCGCAGTGGTTAGTGGTTAGCACTGTCACCTTGCACCTTAAGGTTCCGGGTTCGATTCCCACCTCGGGACTTGCATGATCGCCCTGTGATTGGTGGGTTTCCTCCGGGTACTCCAGTTTCCTCCCACAGTCCAAAGACATGCAGATTAGACTAATTGACATTCTCAAATTACCCATGTGATAGTGTGTGTGCCCTGCGATGAATTGGCACCCCCATCAAGGATGTACCCCGCCTCATGCCCTAAGCCTCATGGGATAGGCTCCAGGTCACCCGCGACCCTGAATACAGGATAAAGTGGTATAGACGATGAGTGAGTGATTCACATATGCAGATACACATATAAATGATACGAAGATCTACACATGATTAAAAAACAGAAACAGGAATATCTATTGGTAGATATATAATTTAAATGTTATACAGCTATACAATTAATGTTATCTTAATTGCACATTATTTTAAAATACACTGAGAACTGAACTCCAGCAGAAAGTTATGTAGAGGAAAATAAAAAAAATAAAAAAAAAAACGGGGGGGACGGCTGTAGATGAGGAGAATGAGCTCATGGATTTGGATTAGGACGAATTAACTCGCTCGCTTATGCGGATTCGCTCCACTCCCACAGCGCACAGGAACACACAGTGTGTGGCTGTATAAAGACTGAAACAGAAACCCACATGGATCTCCTACTCTCTTAATGATTCCTATGATCTGTAATTTCAATACTTGCGTGGAATTCATGAGGAAATTAATGCTTACACAAAATATAAACACTAAAATACTAATTTTAATAGCCTGCATAATTCTATCGGCATTCTCATAATCCTCCAATTCCATCGTATATCTTTAAAAACAATCGCACTCCTAGGGGACCTGATTCTGTCCAGCACTGATATCAGAGTTCAAGGGTCACTTTTGCCTGACAGAACAGAAGAAAGAGAAAAAAAACAGGCACCTAAGGGGACTAGATGACCTTGCTCGTCATTTAACAAGGACAGAGGGGACAGAAATAGAGAGAGAGAGAGAGAGAGAGAGAGAGAGAGGGAGGGACACAAAAAAGGAGGAATGAACCGTGATTCACCGTGACAATCAGGTGCTCCATTGCCATGGTGACGGCGACAACGCACCAGTCCCGATGACGACAGAGCTGCTTACTCTAAACTCTAGGACTGTGTGTGTGTTGGAGATTTGAAGCTATAATCATAAACCCTTGTGTGCTCTGATTCAATAAAGAATGTTATGTGTGTCTTGTTCATTACACACAGGCTGATACACACTTCCAAAAAGTTTCTTTAAAAAATTTTTTTTTTCATTTTTGTGAAGCTGCTTTGAGACAATGACCATTGTTAAAAGCGCTATATAAATAAAATTGAATTGAATATATTTCAAGTGTTTATTTCTTTTAATTTTGATGATGATATTTACATCTAATGAAAACCAAAAATCTCAAAAATGTATATTGTGAAAAAGTGAAATATTGGCGACTCCGGGTGTCTCACTTTAGTCAGCGAATTAATTCAAAACACCTGCAAAGGTTTCCTAAGCCTTGAAATGGTCTCTTAGTCTGGTTCAGCAGGCTACACCTTCCTGGGAAAGACTGCTGACGTGACAGATGATCATTGACATTGATACGACATGGAGGGTAAGACACAAAAGGTGGCTGGCTGATCACAGAGTGCTTTATCCAAGCACATTAATGGAAAGTTGAATGAAAAGGGGAAAAAAATGGTGTATTACCAACAGTGTCCTTGAGAGGATTGTGAAACGAAGCCCATTTAAGAATTTGGAGGAGATTCACAAGGAGTTGACTGCAGCTTCAAGTCAGTGCTTCAAGAGTCACCTAAGGGCTAAGAACAAAAAGGACTGGACTGTTGCTCAGTGGGCCAAAGTCGTCTTTTTAGGTGAAGGTAATTTTTGCATTTCATTTGGAAATCACAGTCCCAGAGTCTGGCGGAAGCGAGGAGAGTCACAGAATCCACAGTGTGAGGTCCAGTGTAAAGTTTGCACAGTCAGTGGTGGTTTTGGGAGCCGTGTCATCTGTTGGTGTTTGTCCACTGTGTTTAATCAGGTCCATGGTCGGGGCAGCCGTCTACCAGGAAGCTTCATGGAGATGCTGATTTTATTTTCCAGCAGGACTTGGCACCTGGTTTCACTACCAAAAGTACTAATACCTGGTTTAAGGACCATGGTGTCCCTGTCCTTGATTGGCCAGCAAACTTAAACCACATATAGAATCTATGAGGTATTGCTCCCAATATTGCTATAACACCTCAGCCATGTCACAAACTGAACATGTCCGATGCAGCACACGCCACACTGATGCAGTAATTCATGCAAAGGGAGCACAGCCTTAAGTAAGGTCTTTTAAAGGTCTTAAGTAATATTCTAATTTTCTGAGATACTGAATTTTGGGTTTTCATTAGCTGTACGCCATAATCATAATCAATCAAAAATATCAGTCTGCCTGTAATGAATCTATATGAGTTTCACTTTTTAAATTGAATTACTGAAATAAATCACTTGTTTTTTTTTTAACATAGTATTCTTATTTTTTGAGATGCACCTGTATATGTATAGGAAATACAATACATATGAAATTTCCTGATATTTTTTCTTCATTGTAAAACAATCCTAAAGGCATCCTAATATTAAAATATAATACATAAATAAAAACCCTTATTAGCTTTTAGATCCTAAAAACAAAACTTGACTGGTAACCTTAATGTTTAACGTTATTAATTTTGTTTCCCCCTGTGACATTACTGCGGGACACAACCGCTGACTACTTAAAGTAGTAATGAAAATACAGTATCACTAGCACCAGAATCACTAAGCACACCACAAATCGTTCGATATAAACGCGTATAATGTGGCCTTTTCAATTACGTGTAAATAACTGTTCAGTGACTAAGAAGCAAAACCTAATCTAATGAAACCTAAAAAGCAGATCAGCAAGGTCAAAGAACAACGACAGTGGCATTTTTCTCTCCTTTTCTTTCCTCCTACACTCCTCTCTCTCTCTGGAGTCGTAAAAGTAGAAATTTCTGATTAAGTCATAAACTTTGAGTCACTGCCGTGAAAGAATTTCACCCTGGGTCAATCACACTGTTGAAAGCCTGTGGAGGCTTAGAGATGTGCACTGAGAGACTGCATCAAAAGTTCAATTAACAATAAAACCCTGTACATGGCCACCCACTGAGTTCATTTCCCCCTTTTACTAGCTATCTCCATCGCTGTAATTATCCTTCCTCCTCGTAATGATCTCTAACCTCTATCTGTGTGACATTTTACCTTCGCACAGACGCCGCTCAGATGCCTTTCTGCCACATATTCTTGTCTCTACTCCTTATTCTTCATTTTAGTCATCTTTTGGCTTAATTTAGCAGCACAGGTTTTGACCCTTAGGCACTTGCAGAAAAATTGTCACCCTTGTCATGAGGTGTACTCAGTCCTGAGGGATGGAGCAAGCTTCCTAGCTGAAGCTGAGAAAGGCTAAGAGAGGCTTTATAGGCAGTACCGAGAAAAGTTGTACAAATGATGGGACAGAATCTTAGGCTGTTTGTAAAACTTCGTACCTGATTACACTTAGTAACCTACACACTCCAATACAGTAGGTGGCAGTATGTGATAGTGATGGGTCATTCATAAAAGGATTCGAACGAGTCGTCTCGGAGAGTGATTCGTTCATTTTCTACTGGGCGCGCATGCGCAAAGCATCGCAAAACCTCCGTAG
>JAQQZS010000013.1:9416952-9428308 GCA_030068045.1 Platyallabes tihoni | reverse complement strand
GTAAATGGTCATGAAAATAAAGAAAACACATTGACAGGTAGATGAGAAGGTGTGTCCAAACTTTTGGCCTGTACTGTGTATATATACATGTATAAAGCACCTTGTTAGTTTTAAGAAATCATCCTAATGCATATATTTTTCTCTCCTGCATGGCACCTTCTGTAATCTTTCAAGACGCTGACAGGGACAAAGTGTCTTGAGAGACATCCGGGATAATTGCACATTGCTTAAACTAAGCTAAACTCTTAATTACAGAAGTAGATTGAGTGTGTCAAGCAGAATTCCCACTTGAGTCGAGCGAAATCACGTTCCATTCACAGAGCAGTCCGACAGACTGACAGCCAGCAGTTGGTGCAATTCGAGTGAAGTGGAGAAAGTGGAAATCATCCAAATGTAAAATCCATTTGTTAGCCAGCATATTTCAAACTTGGACAGGGCCTTCTATAATAAGCCGCTGAGAGGATACCACGATTATTGAACCAGTAGATAAATGAGGTTCTTCATGTGTAGATAACATACAGTACGTACCTGTATGTAAACCGTGACGGCGTAATCGAGGAATTCATTCTCCCTGTTTAGCCCTTTCTCTTTGTCCTTGTGCCGTTCAACCCCAGAATTCTCTCGTCACTTCTGTGTACAACCCACACGGGTCACTCATGTGGGCAACCCAAGGAATCTTGCACTTCATGGCTCACTGACTAATTGGAAGTGGCAGACATGTCTCCTGGGGAGCCACTAAGACTTTTAGTCCTTTTGAACACATCATCCCTGCTGGATTCTGCAGTCATATAGTTTTCTTTTTCTTCCCGAGCAGGGGGTAGAACAATGATAAACTGACATGCAAAATTCATAAACAACACACCAGACAGAGAAGTGAGAAAGAAGATAAAATTCAACAAGTGCGTAAATTTTTATTCAGGCATTCAATTATTCCGTCAAGTCGATTTTCGAGCTCTACGTACAGATTATGGAAATTACCTTCTTACTCCTACAAGGTTGCCATATTTTTCTAGTATTCAAGGTTGTTCAATAGACATGAATCAACCCCCTCACCCAACAAACAAGATAGAGCATGTGGCCTACTTTCTTTATTGCTAAATGTAATATGAGCCAACATTAACCCTTTAACATTCTGCTCAACCTTTTGGTAGAGTAATGACTGTATGTCTTACAGAAAAACTTGTCTACCACTTGGTTCAGGTATGCTTAGCTAAAAAATATCCACCGTCTTTAAACAATATGCATTTTCTATTGTTTTGTAGCATACTACCATAAATAAACCGAATCTAACGAGTCAAAATCCCACCACCAAACTACTGTAAAAAGCTGTTGTATTTTATATATATATATATATATATATACACACACACACACATGTTTTTCAGATTTTTTTTCTTTACACTTTTACCATGAAGCAACTTCTCAACCATTTGGAAGAGGCCTACTCTAGTGCGTTCGGTTCAAAAACATGTGTTTCAAGACAAGATTTTTTTCCCTCATTGCTTTTTCCTAGTGAAGATGTTCCAAGAAACAATTTAATAATGAAAAAAAGAAAAGAAGAAACATCCACTAGTGCCGATATATTGCTGCTTGATTATTCCTTGTTGAAACGATCAATGTAAATTTGTCTAAACTCCTGTGCGTTATTATTAATGTAAAGATGTTTCAACAAGAACGGCGCTGTTTCCTTTAGCGCTGAAGAAAACGTGAGCAATTATTGCTTGGTTCCGCTGCAATGGAGAATGATTCTCTTGATAGAGAGCTAATGAACCAGACATCTGTCATGTTTCTCACCTCAAACAATTCTCTGGCGGGTGTGCTTCAAATTGCTTCGGCTAGTTGATTTCTCCACTGAAGTATACAAAGGATGTGCCTTGGCTACAAATTAGTCATTTTTGCCAAAGCAAAGAATGAACAGCTTTGACTTCAAGCCTATTTCTGTCAGACATTAATAGTTTGGCAGATAATGGCGTGTTTTGGTATTACATGAAAGAGAGCTAAAATTTAAACCTATGCTTCAACAATAATATAATAAAATAATATGACTAAGCAAGATTTTCATTAATGACATTAAGAATGGCATTTCAAGCACAGAAATGCATACACATTGCATCGGAGAAGAATTAATTCAAATTATTTAAAACATTCTGCATGGTTCATGAAGTTTTCTTCTAACCACGATAAAAAGAAAAGGCGGGAAAATCTTTTCAATTACATAACCCGACTTTGCGTGGTGATTTATGTATCGTCACACTTACTACAAAATGATGTTTTTAAAATAACCTTTAAATTTATATGTTTGCATTTCAGTGGGAAAAATGTTGTAGTTCACCTATAATCCTGCAGGTGGTGCAGGCTAAACTACAGTACGTCCCCTACATATGAATATTCGAGTTATAAATTTATAAGAATATGAACATGCGGTGTAAATGCGCCAAGCAATAAAAATGGAGAAAAATTACAAATAATTGAGAGAATGGATCGAGAGAACAAGAATCCAATCATCGGGCACAATTCTAAAGAACACTGCACTGTAATATACTGTGTATAGCCAATTGTGTTAGTATTCTTGTGCCTAGACACTGTTTGTTGGACTTACAAACAAACTGGACTTACGAACGAGCTCTCGGAACAGAACTCGTTCATAAGTAGGGGACTTACTTTATTCACATATTGGCAGGCAGCACAGCTTCCTGTCCAGGATGTGGGTACAAATGGAAACAGAGGGTGGGGCGAAGATGTACGGAGGGCAGGGCTTCGTGTATACTGCATACTTGAACCTAGAAAGTGGCATAACAGTTTTGGAGGGAAGAGCTGTCTACCCTCTTCATCATACGTACGATCAGCAGCCTGTGATTGGATAGTGCTGCCGTGATTGAAAGGGAAGGGAGTATGTCATTCATGGAACATTTACGTAATTAAAATTTTACCCTGGCAATCCACAACAACTTGCTCAACTTACTTGCAAAGTTTTAATTAGAGTTAATTCTTGTAATTCTAAACTGTTACATATTAGAGTACAACACTGTTGACCATCAATTACTGAAAATTTTACATTCAGTTTTATGCATGTGCAAGCTGGGATTTCACTTGTTATAGAGAGATAGAGAGAGAGAGAGAGAGAGAGAGTGTGTGTGTGCAGGCCTATTTTACATCAGTTGAAAGAGAAATCAACAGTGCACTGCCCACAGCCATTCTCTACATGTTACAGCTGCATGACAGCTTGTCTTTTAAAGTACACTGATACTGGAATGGATCCAAAAACACGGCTGTTTACACAGATACGGGCTGGACCATCTACGTAATGTCTGGACACGTGCACGCACACAAAAGCACACCTTTATAACTCTTTATAACCATTGTAGTGTAAACAATATTCCTGTTGAATCAAGACAAAGAGTTGGACTCTATTATGCAAACCCTCAGTTCTTAAAACAATTCATTTAGAGCAGACAAACAGACTACGCAACCTGTTTAGAAACCAACCTTAACAGTGTTACACGTTTTTACAGAATTACTATCAGTGAAAGCTACAGTAGTTAATTGGTATTTGCTAATTTGTAATTCATAAAAAAAGAAGAAGAATCCTGGAAATGTGTTTTAATTCAGCCGTGATGAGCCAGACACGTCAGTGTTGGTTTGTAGATGAAGCTTGGCACGACAAGGAATTGCTCCCAGAGCAGGTCAGGATAAAATATTCCTCGCATGGTAATAGAGGGTTATTTTTAGCAGGAGAACTAGACATTAGGTCAGGATAAAAACCAACATGTTAGTGAACAACACAAGGCTGAGAGATAAATGCGACCCTGGAGAGTGTATTTGGGTTAAAAGTGATGCAAGGAGGAACCGGTAAACAACTATGTAATACACTATGAGGTTTATTGAATGACATCACCTTATTTTAAGCACCTAAAGCTAGAACATGGTATCCTGCTCTAACTTGGCATCAGTAGCTGGTGGCATTTCACACCTCACAAAAGCGTGTGCACTTTGTTCTCGGCAGACTGACGGCCAATTATGTGCCAGAGTGTCTGAGAGAAAGATGGTCCACAATGCAACAGCAGAAGTGGAGAAACCAACAGGGACTCGAGCTAAAGGAGCTGAGACAGATGCTCATTAAGATGAGCGACTACAAATATGCCATGCAAACCCGTCACTAATTGGTATCACTCGGCTATGGTTGAGAGAACCATTAGCGCAGACGAAGAGAAGTTGAAAGACTCCAAAACAAAATAAATAACTAAAAAGAATTAATACGTCTAATAAAAGATTTTAATACTTGACGTACTGAACTTTCTCAGAAAGAATTTACTATATATATATATCTTTCATATTTAAAAAAATCATTCTATATATTCTATACCCTTTTAACAATTCATATCATCACAAAGCAGTTTTCAGAATTATATAAAACCCTGATGAGCAATTCGGTGGTGATGGTGGAAAGGAAAAACTCCCTGAAATGACATTTTTACATTTGCATTATTACATTTCCCCCTAGACAGCAGAGATGAGTCATTCATAAACAATTCATTCTTTTTGAACGAGTCTTTAACGTCACTCAGAAGAATGAGTAGTCTCCGAGAGTGATTCGTTAATTTTTTTACTGGGCGCGCATGCGCAAAGCATCGCCCAACCTCAATAGGTTATGTACAGGAAACAAAAATGCGTGGTTACACTTTGAGTCTTTTATTCTGAGTCAGTCGGTCTTTTGTCACGTGACTCCCATAGACGCTTTGCAGTGCAATAGATTCAAAAGAACGAACGACTCGGACTAGAAGACTCATGAGAAGAACCGCTCAATTTACAGTTTACATCTTTATTTGTTCTGTGTGGAGTTCTTTCTCATTCCTTATATGGCAGGTCTACCTTTGGCCTACCGAAACCTTTTTGTTTCCCCAGAACTTCTCCAGGACATGTTAATGACTAATTGCCCTTTGACGTAACATATGTGTGCAAGGTGACTGTCTTTGCTGTCACTAAACCAGAAAGAACATTCAGACAGTATCATGCGGTGTGTATGTATGTGTATCCGTGTCTTTCTCTTTCCAGTAGGTAAGCATATCGAGGTGCGGCAGACACTTGAAGCAATTCATCTTTTTTGTCTTATAACTGTAAACAGAGTCGAAAATGCTACCTGTATCAACAGAAACTTGAGATTCTAAGTACGAGCATTAGAGTCATTTCTGAATTCATTAATAATCCACTGTATGAAACTGAAGTTAATCGTTCAGTGAGACTTTTCATAGCAAAAGTCCTAAGGCTGAAAACATGGATTATACAGTATAATGTAATGTTACATAAGGTTTAATATTAAGACATTAAAATCATAAGGGGTGTTTATTATTAATTTTATTATTAAAGTTATTTATGCAGGTTGATTCATTTCCTATAAGAGCTCCTCTGACAGTAACAGTAACAAAGATAAACTGTAATGCTTTAAGTAACCAAAAAATACTATATATTCCTATTATAAAGTTAAATGCACATGTTATGGGTCATGCCACTTACAACTACTTACAGTCATGTTAAAAGTTAGTACCCCCTCTTTTTCTATGTTCTTTCTATGTGTTTTTGGGTAAAAACATTATCATCGGATCATAGTGGGTCTTAGTATTGCTCAAATACAACCTCAGATGATCAACATATAACTTTCTTCACCGTGCCATTACTTAAGTAACAAAAATGAAGACAAAAAAAGAAAAGCATGTAGGCAACATTAAGTACCCCCATGATTTAATATCTTCCACCTTTAGCAGCAATAACTTGAAGGAATCACTTCTTCTAAGACTTTATAAGTCTCTCGCATAGTTATGGAATAATTTTGCTCCATTCTTCCTTACAACATAATGTAAAGGTTTTTGCCATTTGCTTAGGTACAGTACAGCTCTGTTAATGGCCTGCCATAACGGTTCAGTAGGGTTAAGATCTGGACTTTGACTAAGCCATTCCAAAACCTTGATTCTTTTATTATTTTAGCCATTCTATTGCAGATTTGCTGGTGTGCTTCGGATCATTGTCCATTTGCATGACCAAATTTCGACCAAGCTTTAACTGTCAGACAGATGGCCTCACATTTGCCTCTAGAATACCTCGATATGCAGAGGAGTTCATGGTCGACTCAATGACTACAAGGTACTACAAGGTACCCAAGGTCCTGTGGCTGCAAAAACAAGCCCAAATCATCACTCGTTCACTGTTGAACTTGACGGTGGGTATGAGGGAGGTGGTTCTACTGAAATGCTTTTCCCCAAACAACTCTAATTTGGACTCATCTATCTGTAGGACATTGTTCCAGAAGAACTGTGCTTCATTCAGAGGCGGTTTTGCCAACCTCAGTCGTGCTTGCATCATCTTTTTAGACAGAAGAGGATTTCTCCTGGCAACTCTTCCAAACAAACAGTACTTGTTCAGTCTTCTTCAATAATGGGGGGATTTAGTATTGCCCACATGCTTTTTTTCTTTTTGGCTTCATTGTTCTTGAATAAATGATGGCACAGTAAAAAAAAAAAAAAAAGTGAAATTTTGTTGTTCTTACTTTTGAACGTGACTGTACTGTATGTCAAGCATTATTAGGTTATAATAGTAGGCTTTGTGTAGTCTAAAACACATCTTAATGCTTTACAGATGTTAGATTAATAAGTAGTGCTACCAAGGCTGGTTTTATTGAATTTTATGTAAATTATGTTATATAAAAAAAAGCTAACAATAACTTCAACCTTTTAACATCTAAATTAGAATGCCACCTGGTTAATACAGTACACATGATTGTGCAGTTGAGAAACCGTGCTCATTTTCGCTCGGTAAGCATCTGCATGCAGCATGATAAAAAGCAAATCCTAATTACTTGCAAATAACATTAAAAGCTGTCATTTAACATGCACCTGTACAGACTTTATCATTTATGGCAACCAATCGAGCGATGAACGGCTGATTCTTTCTCCTGCTTCTCTTTAGCCCATTATGATCACAACACATGTTCACTCTCTCTCTCTCTTAACGTCGCCTGTACCCTCCACCGGCAGACAGCTGCTAATAGGGGTTTATTTTTAGCAGGTGGGCGAGGTGTGGGTCTCTGTGATGGATGAAGGTGATGTTTTGCCCCTCTATCTTCCTCTCCTTCCATTTGGAAGATGGTCAAGGAGAGAAAGACGGAACATGAGATGGACTGACCAATACACCTGAAGTGTAATGTATATATATAATATATATAGGACGTACAATTCTAGGACAGGGTTGTATATTTTACAGAAGACGCAGACACGTCACCAAAACTGATGAAAAAAAGACAGAATAAAATAAATAATTCAACCTATTTTTCCTAAGATAGATGAGGTGAGTATGCAGAGCAAAAATTTAATTTGATGTGACTAATACGATGCCTAATTTTAGAAATTCTGTAAAGTCAGTGGATTCAATGCAATCAAATGTCAATATGAAAAGTTAAAAGTTTAGGGACCATGTCCAAACAGCTAAGTTGGAGTGTAAGAAGTCGAGCATTTTTGTACCAGTCTTGAGGACAGCGGAGTTCTCTGTTAAATGACTTCTTTCTTTTTTGGTTCTATTAATGTCAAGAGAATGAGTGGTGAAGAGGAAACTGTTTATAAGCTATAACAAGAACTAACTTTGGATTCCCCATCATAAATGACATTTAGGGAGTCCAGTTAGCGTTCTACAGTACATTCATAGCATTTAAACAAAAAACTTTGAGTCTACCAACCAAGCAGGACGTGGGTCGGCCACCATTCTTGTTGAAACTGGTTCAGGAATTGGGCTTGGCTCCTTAGTTCCAGTCAAAGAAATTCTTAATGCTTCAGCATACCAAGACATTCTGGACAACTTCAAGCTCCCAACTTTGCGTGACCAGTTTGGGGATGGCCCCCTTCCTGCTCCAACATGACTTCGCACCAGTGCACAAATCAAAGACCATAAAGACATGGATGAGCGAGTTTGCTGTGGAATTACTCGACTGGCCTTCACAGAGTCCTGACATCAACCCGATAGAACATCTTTAGGATGAATTAGAGCGGAGAGTCGGAGTCAGGCCTTCTTGTCCAACAACAGTGTCTGACCTTAAAAATTCTTCTGCTGGAAGAATGGTCAAAAATTCCCATCAAGTTGTACTGTAACTGCAAAGGATGGACCAACATCAGTTCAAGTTCAAGCTCAAGTTCATATGCATGTGAAGGCAAGCAAGCAAATACTTTTGGCAATATAGTGGATTGTCAAAAAAAAAAAAAATTGTGGGGACGTATGAGTAATAATAGAGGGTTTGGGGGATTTTTGTCTGTCTGTTTGTTTATGCACACATCACGTCAAGACTACTGAACAAATGTTAATTGGGTATCCACAGGTGGATTCGGCCGAGCTTGATGTACAGTAACATATAAGCTTTGCTTCATCGCAATCAGCCCACGGGAAAAGAAGATATGCTAATTTAAATGAAATATGCACTTATATAAAAAAATCATCATTAGTTAATCTCAAAATTTGAGACACTGTACATTTTTTAATACACGCTTACGAGTGTGCAATTAAAATGTCCTTCATAAACACGATCTCACACCATCATGCCGCGCATTCACGGTAACACGTTAAAATTTTGGTTCATTCCAAAATTCAGCAGATGGCGCTGTACAGTACATTTTTAAAAACATGCTTAGGGGTGTGCAATTAAATTCCACGTTAACGAAGTCACAGGCACATAGTAAATAAATAAAAGTTAAACAACTAGTGCTCATCTACGCTTTCGGTAAAATATACTGTTCCCAGCTAGCCAGCTAATTAGTAGTCTCTAAGTTAGCAAGTTAGTTTTTCTGTTAATTTACTGTCTGTTGTTAACTAATGTCATGTCAATCTGTCTTGTTCAGCTAGCCAGCTAATTAGGCTTCTTAGGTAGCTAGTCAGTTTTTCTGTTAATTTATGTTGTAAATTTATGTTGCATGTAGCACCTTGGGCCTGGAAGAACGTTGTTTCATGTCACTTCAATCATATTCAGTTAGTACACAGTGAAACGAAACAACGTTACTCAACTTGACTCGACTGTGCAGGTTAGGTCAAATTTCCATGAAAATTTTAGTAGGATGTTTTTTGTTGTTGTTTATGTTAAACCTTCTTTTTTTCATTTTTAGAAAAACATTAGAAAATAAAATAGCTGGTGCACATCTAAATCAAGTAACCTAGTAAAGCTGGATAACGATATACTGTATCTAAAGAACACTTCAAAGCATGTATGCAAGTCCCTTGGGATTAGGACGGCTGACAAATGCCTAAATTTAATGTAAATGAGGATAGAAGAAAAGTGCAATGATGACCTTAAGTGTCGCCTATCATTCGCAGGCAGTTAGGGGTTAACTCTTTGAGTAGCAAAGCTCTGTGCCAGAAATACACAATTAAAAAAAAAAAAAAAGACTTCAGACTGTGCATTTGGGGGTTCGAATATGTCATTTAGAACCAAAGATATCATGATTTTTTACAATGCATACACTGGTGGCTTGGCAGTGGTGGGATTTAAACTCACAACCTTCTAATCAGAAAACCAGCATCTTAACCACTGAGCCAGCACTGCCCATGCGGCAAGGGACTGGCTCGCTAGATGAACTTGCATAATAATAATAATAACCTCCAGGTAATAAATGGCAACATTTTCCATGTATTATCTATAGAGCTCATCATGCATGGGGTCATAGCGTGTCTGCAATCTTTCCTAGGGCACTAAACAGAGCATGATAACTCCATGTACACAGCCCAGAGGTGATATTTAAAGCCACAAGCGGCGTGCCACCTACAACATCTTATGTGTTCATATTCTTTGGCTTTCTGCCGTCTCCAGAGAAGGCTTCACCAAATACTGACTGCTGAAACTTTTTTTTTTTTGCTTCACAGTTTACATGACATGTTCAGACTCAAACTGAACATCATATGCATTTATGATCTTTTCCATCAAAGGTGCTGATATTTCTGCTTATGCATACAGTACATGTACATGTTGGAAAATCGGAGTAGTTCGGCAGATTGGTGGATTAGTGCTGGAGCTGAATGCTCGGTACAGCGGCTCTTCTACTCTACAGATCTACAATTTTAGAATATTAAAAAGTACACAGTGTTTCAGGTCTAGCGTGAGGTCGAAGTTTATTGTGCGGTGTGCAGCGGGAAAATGTTACCGTAATATTATTTTAGTACAGAATATTACAGCCAGAGCCTCAATAACAGGAGGAGCATAAAGCTTTATACAGCAAGTGCTGAGGTTCGCTTTACAAGTTTAACAGTTTTATTTTCACTTTATGCTTTCTGATGCACATTAGTCCCTTATTAGGGTTATATTTTATATAGATTATGGTACTGTGTAAAAGTCTTTTGAGCCACCCTCATTTCTTGATATTTTGCTTCCAAAGAGTCAGGCTTTATTGTATTTCAATGCAGCCTTGAGGAATAGTTGAGGAATTGAGGAAGAGTCTGTTTTGGGGAAGTTTTGGTCTCTCATTTTCAGTCCAGTCCCTGTATCAGAGCAGTTTTCTAATGGGATCTTCAGGCACTTTGCAGCCTGTTGCAGTAAAAAGAAAATCCACTTTCTTTAATTTATTTGAAATAGTTTAATTTTTACTTAATTGTTAAGAAGTTAGGGGTGGCTTTAGACTTTTGTACAATACTGTATCTCTCACTGTACACTTGTGCATGTGGATAGGATAGGGATAAACCACAGCCATGTCTCTGGTTCTGACTTCAAGGATAGGGTGACCGTCTACAATAAACAGTTAATAATAATAATAATAGTAATAATATTATTATTATTATTATTATTATTATTATTATTAATACAGTAATTCATAAATTTAAAGAAAAAAATCATAACATTAATGCATTAATTTAAAAAAAGAAATAAATAACAACAATAATAATAATAATAATAACAATAATAAATTAATGCACTAATTTAAACAAAAGAAATAAATAACAATAATAATAATAATAATAATAATTTATTAATAATAATAAAAAATATTTAATAATAAATAATACTATTATTTATTACAAATAAATGTATTTATTTATTTAAACAAAATTAATAAATAATACATTAATTTATTAATTTAAACAGAATAAATAATGACAATAATAAATAAATTAATTAATTTAAACAAAAGAAATAAATAACAACAATAATAATAATAATTTATTAATAATAAATACTTTTATTTATTAATAAATAATATTATTATTATTTATTAAAAACACATTTATTTATTTATTTAAACAAAATTAATAAATAACAATACATAACAGTGGCTTGCAAAAGTATTCGGCCCCCTTGAACTTTTCCACATTTTGTCACATTACAGCCACAAACATGAATCAA
>JAQQZS010000013.1:9374772-9392017 GCA_030068045.1 Platyallabes tihoni | reverse complement strand
ACGTAACAGTAAAATGGTGGATAAATGCTTAATGCTTGACTGATGAACAGAATAAGATAGAATAAATTTAAAATAAAGCAAACAAATAAACACAACAACAAATTCTGCAGATCCATCTTACCTAACAATGTGATATGGCTCTTACAATTAGCATTACTAACGTCTTTAGCTGCAGTGTCGATGTGAGCATAGAAGGTGTTCAGCTCGCTGGCCAGAGACACGTCCGCGTTCGTCATACCGGATGTTGGTGTTTGTAGTCCGTTATTGTCCTTAGTCCTTCCTAGAGTCACACTGTTGAAGATGTGACTTTAGTTTCCTCCCATAGCGCTGCTTCGCCTCCTTCACCACTTTCCAGATGTTGTGTGACGCATTCTTGTACGGGTCCATGTCACCCGACGCAAGTCCTGCGTTATAGGCAGCTGTGCGAGATCTCAGAGCGTCACGGATGGTTTTATCCACCCATGGCTTCTGATTGGGAAACGTTCTGATGTTCGTTTTTTTATCCACCCATGGCTTCTGATTGGGAAACGTTCTGATGTTCGTTTTTTTACGTTATCATCCACTAGTTTCCAGACGAATGCCACAACCACTACCGTAAACATGTTGATGTCATCAGAGCTGTTTCGGAACATGGCCCAGTCTGTGTCATCGAGTGCGTCCTGTAATGCGGCCACCAATTGGTCCGTCAAGCGCACGACTTCCCTCTGAACCGGAACTTCCTGTTTGAGCCTTTGTTTGTATTTTGGCATGAGGAAGATGGCCACGTGGTCGGATTTCCCAAACGGGGGGCGAGATTGTGCCTTGTAACCATTCTTGACTGTTGTATAGCAATGATCCAGTGTCCTTTCACCCCTGGTGGGGCAGGTGATATGCTGATAAAAGTTTGGCGTCCCGGTGTTGTGTTTTGTGCTGTGTGAGTGCCTCATGCAGCTCGTATAGAGCAGTGACCGTGTCCACTTGTGGTGGAATATAAACGGCGCTGATTATGACCGATGTAAATTGGTGAATGTGGTGCATTGGTTAATGTGCTGAAATATGGAACAATAAGAATTTATGATCTGTAATGTAATGGGTTTAGAGTCAAATGTTTGCACCATTCAGGTGGTCTCATAAGTGTATCATTGTTAGAGTCCCATCACCGTACTGTGTTGAAAGTCTTCTGCAAAGTCAATCAGTTTTACACCCTCAGTCCCAGTTTGATTTGAATACTCCTCATACTGTATGTACTAAACCTTTAGTATATACTGTACTACGACTAACTGTGTTTAAAGTTTAAAAACCGCAGTAGCCTTTTAAACCTACAAAAGGATTTTTTTTGTTCTTGTTTTCGAGATCTGTAACTACTTCTGAGTGTAAGGTCAAAGCTTTTGATTTGAAATGCAGCCCATGACAACAATCAATACAACAGAAATTCGTACAAGCGGCAATGCTTGTTGCTGTGCGTGAAATCATTAAGCATTTTATAGCTCGGCTTGGAACTCTGACAGATGATTTGATGACAGATGATTTGCTTCCAAAACCATAGTGAATGTCGCTTATAATTCTCAAAAACATTGTAAAGCTCAGCTCTGAAGGCATGAAGACATGCACACACACAACAGCATCTGCAATCAAAGTGGCCACCTGACAGTAGCCACCTGCAGAGGCAGTACAGCCAGGAAAAGAAAAAGAATTAAAAATATACACATGAGACCGGGTCTGTCACGCTGCTGGAGAGCACTGTTGTAATAGTGTGCCATATTTCCTGGAAACACACACCACAATGTGTAAAGCACCACAATCAACCAGCAATGCCAGAAATGTGCCACATTTCAGTCAACCAGATGGTGCTTCTATGAGCAGGTCCAGGATAGAAATCAATAAACACAGAAAAGGAGAAATATGCAAGCATGTGTAAAAGGTAGTGCTCATTTATTTTTTTATTCTGCATAATGTCTATGGAAGTCACATGACAAAAGAATGAACGATTTGGATCAAAGACTCAAAGGTAAAACGACTCATTTCTGTTTCCTGTACAGAAAAACCTACGGAGGTTTTGCATGCACGCCCAGTAGAAAATGAACAAATCACTCTCCGAGACTACTCGTTCTTCTGAGTCATGTTAAAGACTCAGAAGAACTCACAAAGCCTATGGATCATTTTAAATAGCTCAGCATGAAAAGAGCTTTTCTGGAGCATTCCAGTCCACGGTAGTGCATGTAAGGCTAACAATCAACTGTATGTGGCAAGGCACTGTCAGAAGATCTTGTTGTTCACAGGCACAAGTCAGGAGATGAATATAAAACATTTCGAAGGCTTTATCTCTGCCCAGAAGCACAGTAATGTCAATTATTAAGAAGTGGAAGGTATTTGGTACAACACAGACCCTCCATGAATCAGGACGTCACTCCAAACTGGACGAAAGAGCCAGGAAGAAACTGGCCAGAAAGGCTACCAAGAGGCCTACAGCAACTCTGAAGCAGTTTCAGAATCGTATTACAAAGTGTGGTCATTGTGTGCCTGTGACAACAATAATGTAGCTCAACCAATGTGGGTTGTATGGGAGGGTTCGAAGAAAAAGGCCATCCCTCAAGAAAAGCCACATGCAGACATGACTGAGCTTTGCAAAAATGGTTTAGAATAAAATAAGTTTGAAATAAAATCGTTTCATCAAACAGAATGTAGTATTTTAGAATAGAATATATTTAACAAAACAGAGTAAAAGTGTTAAACTAGAATAGTTTTTAATTACAACTAAAGACAAGCCTGGGGAAAATATTAAGTATGGCCACGTGGTGTGTGTGTGTGTGTTTGTGTATGTGTGTGTGAAAGAGAGAGAGAGAGAGAGAGAGAGAGGGGAGGGGGCATGGTTTGGCCTGGTTGTCTTAGCAACTCCTGTTGGTGCATGGCTGACACACACACACACACACACACACACAAAATGTAATTTGATCTCTTGCGCTCACTTTAAAGAGAAAAGGATTGTGCTGGATATCTCATGTCCTAGTCTTTTTTTGATTGTTCCAATGAGGAAGCTTTTATTTGTGCAGGATGTGTGTATTTCAAAAACTGGGTTTAGGATAGTACTTTTTCCAAATTGGTTCAATGGCATTTTTTATTATCTTATTTTTCTTAATTTCAATTTGCCAGTTTAATCTACAGTATAAACTCCCAAATAGACTGACCAATGTTCTCCATTTAAAGGTTGCACATTGTAGGAGACCCGGTTATCTAATCTGCTATAAGGACTGTGGGTATGTGCGCCAGAATGGGTAACTTATTTAAAATTTTTGAAGTAGTAGAGATTTTCAAGTTGCTCAACATGATGAATCTTGCTTGGCAAAGAGACCTAAAACAAGCAAACAAAATTGAGGGAGACATGAGTGCACAGTCCTGAACTGGAAAAAAAGAAATTTTAAATACCATCGGTCCAATTGCTTGGAAAAGAAAGAGTGGCCTGCGGGTGCACCACTAATAAAATAGAATATATAGTGATAGAATAAAATATATTAAATTATTCTATTCCAATATACAATATTAAAACAGAATTGTGTGAATGGTGAATGGTGTGGTTTAAAATAGAGAATAAAATAGTATATAGTTTATTGCTGATAAACTATTATGTTTAATGATTGGTTGCTGATCAACAACAGTGATTAGTGATTGGTTGCTTATAAACAACAGTGATTAGTGATTGGTTGCTGATAAACAGCGGTGATTAGTGATTGGTTGATAAACTATGGTGAGCAGTGATTGGTTGCTGACACACAATAGTGTTTAGTGATTGGTTGCTGATACACAATGGTAATTAGTGTTTGGGTGCTGATCAACAATGGTGAGCAGTGATTGATTGCTGATAAACAATGCTGTTTAGTGATTGGTTGCTGATAAACAGCGTTGATTAGTGGTTGGTTGCTGATCAATAATGGTGAGCAGTGATTGATTGCTGATGAACAATGCTGTTTAATGGGGATTAGTGATTGCTGTTTAGTGATTAGTTGTTGATAAACAACGGTAATGAATGATTGGTTGAGGATAAACAACAGTGATTAGTGACCGGTTGCTGATAAACAACAGTGATTAGTGGTTGGTAGCTGATAAACAATGGTAAGCAGTGATTAGTTCATAAATGATGGTGATTAGTGATTGGTTGCTGATAAGCAGCGCTGAGCAAAGATTGGTTGCTATCAAACAATGGTGATTAGTGATACGTTGCTGATAAACAACAGTGATTAAGGATTGGTTGCTGATAAACAATAGTAATTAGTGATTGGTTGCTATAATAAACAATGATTAGTGATGGCGTGATCTAGTGATAAATCTGGCACTAATGAAAAGAAAGAATCTGGAGTGTAAAATCTCAGTTGTTATACCATAATACACAAACCAGCAAAAATATATATCACAATAACCTCTATACCAGCAAAAAAAAATATATATATATATATATATATATTTTTTTTTTTTTTTTTTTTTATTATTATTATTATAAACACAAGATGAAAAGTACCTGTTAAAACTTGGACCATGCTGTTCAAAAACTTCTTTGAAACTCAGAATGAGCTCGTCTTTTATATTATTTCAGAGCCATATTCATTTCTATACAAATCTCTCTCTCTGTTTCAGCCTTTCTGTCTGAGCTTATATTTTCCTCTCTCTTCTCTAGCTTCACCTCCTGCTGCTAGTCTGTTCAAATCTCTCAGCTTTACCAGAACCCACAGTATTTCATCACCAGCATCAAGAAGAAGCAGCAGCAGAGGGAATGAGAGGAACATTTCTGAACAGCGGACTTCGTATTCACTGCACATCTGTGAGGCACATGTGCACAAAGATGCTAAAAAGGGCCCATTGAAAATCTCCCACTCATGCACTGCGAGCCACCAGCTGCTGCACATCCCGGCTTCAGAATTAGCTCTCGCTTTCTATAGAAACAGCGGGAACAGTGGCGATGTTCCAGCTTAGAGGATGCTGACATTATGGCGCTGGGGTTCATTTTATTTATTTTTTCCACATGTATTACTGTTTATGTAGTTAATATAGTGAATGCATGTGGAGGATGAGATTAAATGTTGATACAGTTACTTGTCTTACATAACATCATTCAGACACCTATTGAAGAATAGACGTTTTTATATAAAGGAGAAATCTGACCTCAAAATATACCTGAAAAAAAAATTAATCTAATAAACTGGTTCAAGATTAAAGGTGTGAATCGTAGGTAGTCTGTTTTTTTCTTTGGAATCAATATTTGGGGATTACGGTCTTCAATAGCACAGATGTTTATTGCCTGATTTGTCTCAAGCATCTGCAAATTAAAAATGTCTATACAGAAAATAAACATTGAAATGTCTCATAAAGGGGTGACAACAGTTTTAAATTACTAACGCAACTTTCATCACTTCTTATTTCTCACAGCTTTATGCAACCTTGAAAAAAAAAATAAGTTAAAATATTTTAATACCTGTTTGGACTAGAGAGAAATTAGACACGCTTGAACATTGTGTACAGCAAAAGATTTGATTTCATGGTTAAATTGCAACCTTTTGTAAGGCTTATGTGAAAATTTACAATAAATAAATGAATAAAATTAATTCAATCAGCTGCAGTACATTTCCAGTTCAAAATATGGACGGTTGAGAGGCAATTTTAAAAAAGGAAAAAAAAAAAAACGCCATGTCTTTTAAACAGCTACATGCAAGCCTACTCTTGTATTTTTAGTTGAGAAAAGAAAGGGTCAGTAGCTGGGCTGCGGTCACCTGAGCTGTAGCTAGGGAGAAGCACTGATTTATTATTATGGACGCTATTTTCCTGTTTGGATAGTTTGCTTCATCTTCCCTGTTAATTTGTTTACTTGGAGGACAAGTTCTGGTGTGAAGGACAAGTTTTGGTGAGAAGGAGACTGTGGGTATTTACAGTGACCAATAGAAAGAGCTGGGACATCAGGCACTGTCTCCACCTTCTAACTGTCAAAACTCAACTTGAAGACAGGCTCGACTTGAGCTAAATTTTCAGACAGGGCTTTTTCTGTCACAAGCATGGAGACATGTGCGAGTTTTGAGTCATATGTGTGCGTGATGTGCTTTTTTTACATGCGTGACCTTTGACAGTAATGTAATGCCAAAATATCAGTGTATCAGGGTGGCTGGAGTGGGTGTACGGAGTAATGACTGGAAAAATAAGTAGGTATACACCTATAGTTTGTATAGTTTGACAAATTTCTCCTCCAAAAGTGATGGTATTGCACAAACAAACCGTACAATTTAGATTAGAAGAAACGATATACTTGCAAAACGCGAGTATTACTGTACAAACATGCAGTGATAATAAAGTTAATTCTAATCTAACCAAAAAAATAGAAGTAGTAGTAGTTTTCTTTGTATACATAGTCAATTTACGATTATTTAACATGTTTATCAATTAATAATTATACCTATGATGAGTTTAAATTGAAAGCGGATTCAATTGGTTTAATCAATTATAGTGAATCAATGCATTGAATTGAATCGACTTTAAAAAGATTGATTTAGTTGCAAAAGCAAGTAAATGGCAAAGCTCTATTCAAGATCCATTTGCTTTGTACAGATGTCAGAGAAACATTCCTAATAATTAAAAAAAAAAAAAAAAAGAAAGCATTTCACAAACCCAAATCTCGAAATGTGTGTTTACTCTTGCAAACTTCCACGCTTCTAAAAGCGAATTTACAACTTTCAGCTATTGTGAACATCCTAAAGTAAAAAGATTTTAAAGATTTATAATGAAAAACTTTCTCCAAAAAGTGCCAGGCCAAATGTTTAAATAAATAAATAAATGAAGCTCTGAAAATAGGCACTTTTTATAGGAATCAAGGAAAAACTAGACAAATTAACTAGACATGTTCACACTAAAATATTTGTGATTTGTGCCTGTTGCTCATGCGGTTGCATTTATTAGGTGAAAAATCCATCAATGTCAAATAGAAGTAAATAAGGAGAGCGAGAGAATCTTTTTCGATATTTTATAGCAGACATAAAAATCTTAATGTTGGTAGTGCAAACACTGAACTTCAGAATGATCCGAATGTAACGCGGATAGCGATATATATGGCCCAGTTACAGCAGAGACTTGGATCAGCTAGGTAGAGATCTGAGAGATCGGTGGCGGTATTTGCACTGAAGTTAAATCTCTGCAAGCTGATCTGTGTGAGCAGAGTGTACAGATGAGCTGAGAGAGAGAGAGCTGCACGGAATAAAAAGCACTATCAGCAGCAGCCAGCATGAAAATGAAAGAATCCAGCCAGAACATTTATGACATATCATGAATGTAACTTTGAAACATGGACAGGTAAATTGAGGCCATATGTTTTATGTTGGCTTTGGTTAGCGCCATGTTACAGGAATAATTTATGATTTTGATTCAGGCTGTACACATTCATACCCAAGAACTACAGTATGTATTAGGTTTCCACCCCCTAAATGATTTGATTGCTTTTATGTGAAGTTAAAAAAAGGTTGCATATGAAAATTTTACGATTTTAAAATAGTGACCCATAAAAAAAAGTGGTCATCAATAAATGCACCACAGATACTAGTAACTTTGCATAACAGTTCAACCACCTGGGTTTTGGGTTCCCCTTGTTCCACGTGGCGGCTCTGGCCCCTCAGGGTGTGGCTCCACAAGGCGTCTGGGGGTGTGCTGCAAGGTTTGGCACCAGGATTTTGACAGCACCGTACAGTATGTGGTTGTGGGACAGGGCCACCGTGGATTGGACTGGTTTGTCCAGCACATCCTGTGTTGCTCCATCAGACTTGGATCTGGGGAGGCTGGGGAGGCAATCTTGGCCCCGTGTGTGGTGTAGTGCACTTGGTGTTCTAGTGCTGTTCTATCATGGCCAGAACTTTGCAAATTGTTCTGCATTGTTTTTTTCTGTAGGATCATACTGGCATTTGTTCGACCTGGGCATAGGCCTCTGGTTTGCTAGTGTATAACTGGTGATCAATGTTGTTCAGTTTCCCCATTTATTACTTTTACAGTATAACACAAATAATAAAAGTTAGATAGAAACTCATAACATTCTTGGTACCTCACTTTGATTTATTATAATCAGTATTATGAAGTTTTTATCATAGTTATTTTCCAATAAGCGGTTTAATAGTTCGGTTTAAGTACTTATAACCAGTGTATGTATACAGTACGTACAGTACCAGCCACTTCTAATCAGCTCACTGCAGAAGAACTTTGCATATACTCATGCACGTTCAGGTAAAGAGATTTAAATAATGTTCACATCAAACATCAGGATGTGGAAAAAATTTACTTTCAGTTACTTTACCTGCAGGATGGTTGTTTGTGCCAGATGGGTATTTCAGAAACCACTGATCTCCTGGGATTTTCACACACAACCGAGTCGTGTCCCTCTAGAGTTTATACAAATTGTTTTTTGATGGAAATGCCAGATTTGAATACACAGTAAATTTACTTAATTTACTTAACCATGTCTGTTACAACCGTGGCGAGAACACACAACCTGCCGAACTTTGATGTAGGTCTACCACAGCAGAAGACCTCATCAGGTCCTGCTCCTGTCAGTCACTGCTTTGATTAACTGAAAGTGCTGACGCCTGATAAAACTTGAGAAAACCGGCTTAATGTTCCTATTAAAGTGGCCGTTGAGTTTAGATTAACCGTGACATGTGACAAAAAGCCAAATCTGTCTATATTGGTTGAAAACGTGACACATGGCTAGACCTGGGAAAGTGTACTCTATGTCTCCCTCTAGAGGTTACAGGAGTAGCATCCTATATCATGGATATTCAAACAGCCTTAAGAAAAGAGATGATGTCATTCTTACGGACCACAAGAATACACATATTCTACATTTTTAATTCGCTTGTTCAGAACTACCTGCCCCACAGATTTTGGCCCACATTTTGTGAAAATACAGTAGATGTGTTGATTTATAATCTGCTAATCATGATTTTAAATCCACGCAATCCCAAGCTGTCCTGTGCCAGGCCGCGAACCCTCGTCTGTTCAGTTGTAACGAGCAAATGCGCAAAAATCAGGATCATGCAAACATAGTGGGTATATTATTAGCAGTGAGTCATTTCATGATGTGTGTTTTCTCACAAACGCTATCGGTGTAATTGCTTTGCTAACTGCAACACGCCATCTGTTATAGACTAACCAGAATGCCAATCTGGTTGTTTTGACATCAGCAGAACCGAACGCAATCGCAGTGAAAGACCAGCTGGAGCTCTAGTTACTCACAATAAGCTCAGATGACTGGCATTGCACTGAACACCCCTTATCACTTCTAGTTATCCATCTTCCGAAGTCTCATCGTGGCCTGACTGTGAAGCTGAATTTAAAATGACCTGAGTAGCTATAATATTCAGGCTCACTTTTTAGATTTCCCCTTGAAGTTACATGACTGGATCAGACTGCATTTTTGAAAAGGCATCATTACACAGCTTGAAGAAGGCTCAGCTCAGCCGGTGCTAGAGTGTGTCGTGTACATCCATCCATCCATCCATCCATCTAGGAACCTCTGTAGTCCAACTAGGGGCTGGGGTGATGGTGATGACCACCGTATTATCATTTTTATAACCGTGGCAGGACATCTAGTCCACATTCACACCCTATGGGCAATTTTGGAACGCCAATTAGTCCATCAAGCAACCATAAAATCACAAGTAGGAGAAGAAGCGATAATCTTGCTAAAATAGAGGATGGAAGCAATGTAAATATTTAGCAGAAAGTGTGGTATATTTTTATTATAATTTTATAGAACTGCATAAAGTTTACCCAAATTGTTCAAAAAGTATAAATCGATTCTGAATCAAAAACTGACCAATTGAACGAACAAAGATCAATCACACAGCGCTATTTTCCTCCACCGCTTACAAGCTCTGAAGCATTTTGCTGCATAATTTTCAAATAGCATTAACATTATTAATAATAACGGCTATATTTCTTACAAGTTCTGTAGCATGAAAAAAAACTTTAAGTCTTCTTGCTTATTAACTTATTTAACTCTTCGAGTATTTAAATAACATTGAATTGCTGTGTAGCTTATACATCATATCTTCCACAAAGAGCTTTGTTTTTTGTTTTTCCTACCAATCGTCTGCTCGACACTCCAGTCCAGTAGGTGGCAGTAAATTGCCAACCTCCCATAAACAAAAAGAAGAAGAAGAAAACAAGAGTATTTCGAGTACTTGTAAGCATACTTTTTTCTCTGCAAAAAACGTGATATATTTTTAAGGAATTTCGTCAATTTCAGACCATTTAATGTTTGTAAGTTGACATAAAGAATAAATCATGAAACCCTTGTGAATCTGAACTTGATCCAGTGAATCTGTTCAAACGGAGAATACTAGCCAAGTAAACACTTGTTCTGATTCTTTTTCTCTTCTGGGAATAAATACATTCCGCATGTTTGCGACATTAGGCAATGTGACACTATTTTGCGAGAGAGATTTAGCTTCCACTTCCCTTAAGTTTGATGACTCTGCTTAGTGATTGACCACATTACACAACCTCAGTCACTTACAATCACTGTTCCACACGCTATTGGAGAAAGAAGAAAAAAAAAAACCGAAACGCTTTCCCACACCATACCCACATCCACATAGATTCAAGTGTAATATCGAGATCCATCAGAATCTTTAATCGCGCTGCAGGAGCTTCTCAACACATCTTGGGCTTTGAAAACAAAGCCTATAGACTACAGCAGAACTTCAAGCAGAAACCGAGGACTCTGTGGCTGACTTTGGTTTTCTACAAGAATACTTCTATGGCCTGGACTGACAGGTGCGCACCGATTGAAAAAGGAATAAAGGGAAAAGATCAAAAAAGACCATGGCATATATTTAAAAGAAAATGGAAGAAAAGTGCAACAACAAACCCTGCTGAAGTTTGCTTTGGATTCTGCTTTATGTTTTCATGACGTGTTGCTTCTTGATAGATAGTAAAGCACTGCTTTTTGTTGTTGCACCAACTCTTCTCCAACAGGGTTTTAGCTTTTTACTATTCTTAAAACAAGAGTGCATGAGGTTGTATGTTTTTTTTTATTTTAGGCTTTACAATGCACTAATGTACAGTACTGCGCAAAAATCTTTCACACCCTGTTTTTTTTTTTTTTTTGGTTTGTTTTGTGCAAACTTTGTATACATGTTTATTTTATGACTGTATTAATTAATTTATAGAAATTACTAGAAAAAATTAATTAATATAATTTTTTATATATATTTATAATTATTATTATTAATATTAATATTACAGCCACAAATGTTTGGAAAATATATTTAGGACAGAAAAGAAAGCAGGATATTATGTAAAAGAAAGATTCTGCGTTTTGCATGTATGAAAAAAAGAAGGTGCGAGAAAGTCCTCAGATGGGTGTTAGATGGTTCTGCAGGAAAAATGCATAGCTAATGTACTTATTTTTTATTAAACTTTTTTATAAAACTAAAAAAATATATTTTAAGCAAAGGGTCATCACACCAATTATTGACATTGCTTTATTCATTAATGTTTATTGCTTTTGATACTTTATTATAAGACATCCTTGCTCTACAGCAGTTACCTGCATGACTTTTGCACAGAACTGTTGGTTGCCTGCATGAGCATCTGAACACTTAAATGTAATATAAATGACTTTTGGCATTGATGTATATGTTTGTTCATGTCAAATGTGCCCCTTGCCTGCTTGGCACTTGTTATTTGAGTAACACCTCTTAAATCCACCTGATCTGGATCGTCAGGATGCCACTTGTGGGTGGGTTTTTGCCTGAAGCCCAGCAGGCAGCTGGTGCCAGGGGAAGGCTGGGATACCGATCTCTCCACAAGAGTGATTCACTGTACAGTAGATTATTTTTATAACTATGAATTATTCAGTAGATACAATAAACATTGTGACATTACAAGAGTGAGGGGGGAAAAACACGTCTTTAGAACTTTTTATCATTTATGTTCCCAAACTACTGACTGGAAAAAGCTACCTAAGCAGAATATTAATGTAAATTATATCTGATTTAATTTAACATTCTCTATAATAATGGTTTTTACTTATAAGCAAGACTATAATCATCTTATTGTCCAGGTTTTTTTTTTTTTTTTTACCCATTTCAGATGCATGTGCTACTGTATATAGAATATGCAAATACGTACATCCAGTTTTTACATTTTTTTTCAGGAGCAAGAAGAAACTTGTACGAAAATGTGTCTTTTTACAAAGTCATTGGTGAACTGTTTCATAATTTAAATGGATTTACATGGACGGTTGGTTCCAATGATGCACGGTTAGTTTTGAACCTGTTCATGTCCTGTTCAGCTTGCAAACTATTCTAGGGTATCATACCTGTTTCCACGCAGTACATTGGTCGCATTTACGGCATTTTCCAGACACCCTTATCTCATTATACATCTGAGGGTTAAGGGCCCTTCCTTAAGGGCCCAACAGATGCAACTTGGTGGCTCTGACCTTTGAACCTGAGAACTTTCGATTGGTAGTCTAGTGAGCTACCCCTGCCTCGTTGATGCAAAATGAAGCTTTGTCTTAGTATTTTAGATTGAAATTATCATAATCCATAAACTAATGGCCATAGAATACATATAGGCAATATACAATATAGCAATACGATATTGATGTGCATGCATCAATCTGACTCGGTTAAGGAAAGTCACAGATCTTTATTGTCTATCCTTGGCTCAAAACCCACCATCATTCATCCAAAGCTGTCCTTTTGGCATAATTTCCATTTCTCCAGAACACACAACCAGGACTACGCAAAATCATGCCTTTACAAAAAAAAAATAATAATAAATCCTTTTGAGATGTTTAAGGCATCAATGGTTGAAAGCAGGTACCTAGTTCCTGACAATCTGTTCTATTCCAAATAAGAGGAGGGAGCGGCGGTACGGCCGTAGCAGGAGATCCGTGGTTTTGATGGATATACTGTATCTGACAATCCAGTGAAGATTCTTGTTTTAAGATTATGATGTAATAAAGTATTTTCTTTCAAATAACAATAAAACCTTGATATTTCATATATAGATGTGTGAACTTAAATGGTTAGTCCAGGAGGCTTCTATCACATTTTACCTGTTTACAGGTTTGATGTAGTTCTAGTCGTGGGTATTGGTCGATGAAACTCTGGTGCCATCTTGAGGCTAAAACAGACCGATGTAGGAAAGCTGACAAATTATATATGATTATACTCAGAATAAAAGCTTTTGTGGAGATGCTGTAGTCTGACATGTTTTAGTATTTGATTTCGTTACCTGCACGAGTTATGTGCTATGTATACTATATAACCAAGGCTGAACGATAACACATAGCCTTTTCTATTTTATTTAACAATTCTATATACTGTACATATATATTTTAAATACATAACATACAGTATACTAAAAGTCTGATGGTATATTAGAGTATGTTTGTGAGTACTGTATGGGGGAATTGTTTTAAAGCAGTATTTTTAATGTGTAAAACTGCAAAGTGTTAAAAACATCCATGCATTAAAATGCTAAGCGAACTGATTGCATGGTTGCAATGAACAGTTTGGCCTTGCACTTCCACGATCGAGGGTTCAATTCCCTCCTTGGCTTTATGTACATAGAGTTTGCATGCTTTCCCGGTGCTTGGTGGGTTTCCTTCCACAGTCCAAAGAGGCGCAGATTAGGTTAATTGGCGTTCCCAAATTACCCGTAGTGTATGTGTGTTTGTCCTGCAATGGACTAATTATTATTATTATTATTATTATTGTGACCTGTTATGGAAGTCCCCTGGATAGGCTCCAGGCCTCCTGCACACTGTACAGTATAAATGATATAGAGATTATTCTATGAATGTCCACCATGTGGTGCCATTGCACTACTGCATACAGACATTGCCCTGAGTTAGAGTTTTATAACACTGTGTATATTCAATTCAATTCAATTTTATTTATATAGCGCTTTTAACAATGGTCATTGTCTCAAAGCAGCTTCACAAAAATTAAAAAGATTTTGTTGTGTGTTTTACAAATAATGTAACCTACACATTAGCTTTTTAATTAAATTCATAATATTTTACTACTCTTCCAAGTAGACTTTGCACTGTATGTAAATAAATACATGATAAGGAATATACTGTACAATCACCGTCCTGGGTTGGATCCTTTTTGGGTTTGGTTGTGCAGGGAAGGTCAGTGGGAGTATGGTGTACAGGGAATGTGAGCGGGTTGGGTTGTCCAAGGAAGGTGAGCGGGTTAGGTTGTGCAGGGATGGTGTGCAGGGAAGGTGAGCAGGTGGGGTTGTGCAGGAAAGGTCAGTGGGGGTACGGTGTACAGGGAATGTGAGCGGGTTAGGTTGTGCAGGGAAGGTGTGCAGGGAAGGTGAGCGGGTTAGGTTGTGCAGGGATGGTCATTGGGGATACGGTGTACAGGGAAGGTGGGCAAGTTTGGTTGTGCAGGGAAGGTGGGCGGGTTTGGTTGTGCAGGGATGGTCTGTGGGGGTACGGTGTACAGGGAATGTGAGTGGGTTAGGTTGTGCGGAGAAAGGTGTGCAGGGAAAGCAGGTCGGCTGTGCAGGGAAGGTGACTAGGTTAGGTTATGCATGTCATAATCTTGATTATTTAGAGACCTATGCTGGGCCATAATGTAAAAGGCAATAGTGCCACTAATTTAGTAACACATAAATTGATGATTTGTCAAGTATCTGCGTTGAATCCACGATCCCAGCTTAAGTGGGGAAACTTTTTACAATCATGCTTGCCCATGAAATACAATATTTGTATTAAAATAGAAAACTGCAGAATGCTGTATGTTTTGTTTACATTAATATTTACATTTTTATTTTTACCAGTAATCTGTGAGGACAGTGAAGTTGATTTTCAGGTTATGAACTAAACCCGTGTGAATATCGAAAGGTCAGAGAATGTTCTAAAGTTTGGGGGATGTAATCTAAAAGCGCTGGGAGGAAAGAAATCCCCAAATTTAGCTGGAATTTCAGTGGTTCTGTGAAAAGGAATTTTAGAGTAAATGGTACAATGGAGTAAGAGAAAACGATAAATGGAGGAGCGTGACACTATGGGTGTGAATAAGTGGTTGGCAGACACAAAATTTTGTGTCAGCCAGAGATTAAGAGTGAATGAATGAGAGTATATCAAAAATACAAAGAAAAAGTACGAGTCTCACTCATGCTGTGTTTAAAGCATAAATATAAGTATAAATTAGCAGTCAGTGAGCGATTACAAATGAAGTACAGTATATGAATCTTTGAGCCTGTATTTTTTCACGTTCATCAGTCACATCCAGAAGCAGGGGTAGCTCAGTGGTTAAGGCATTGGACTACGGTTCGGAAGATCCCAGGTTCCACTGTTGGGCCCTTGAGCGAGGCCCTTAACCCTCAACTGCTCAGATGTATAATGAGATAAAAAAATGTAAGTCGCTCTGGATAAGAGCGTCTGCCAAATGCCTAAATGTAAATGTAAACATCCATGAATGACGATCCCGACTCGGTGTCCACTGCAGTCTTTCTCATTAACATTCAGTGAGTGGAACGATTGATTCTTGAAAACTGGCAGATAACCTGCTGCCAACTTGGGGAAGAGACGCATCTGTCTGTGGGACTGTACACACAATCATTCAAAAAATTCCACTTTACACATTACAGGAACTCAGCTGGAAGTTATTGCCACATCCCCAGTACAGTTGTCAAAGACGTTGCTCTGAGGCATTTCAACGTGGTTCTGCCATTTAAGGGGTTTGTGGGAGGCTTGGACACTGATGGCGTCCAAGCACTAGTGAAACCCTGGGGTAAGTGCATTAGTGACACAATTAGGGACACAATCAAGTCCCAGTTTGACTTGAATGCCCATTCGTAATACAAGTCATAAAAATAACATAAACTGATATAAGCCATATATATACCCTACCATGATCATTAAAAAAAAAAAATTAACAATTTAATCAATATATGAAATATTTGATTATTATTATACAGATTGAATGCAAAAAAGGAAATCATGTTTAGTCAGTAGATTATGCAGGTACAGATTGTGGCACTCAGGTTTTAACACTAGAGTGTGCACTTACACTAAAGAAAATCTGGAAGCGTGATTCGTAAGGACCACCTCTTATTCATTTCTCTCCTCACACTTACACATTTTGTTTTACTCTCTAATATCTAATAACATTGTATATGTAGAGCACAGAGCTGTATTAAAGTTCTATCAGATGAAAATAGATGCAAGTCTTCCAAGTAATGTTGTGTCACTGAACATGCTGCAGTACGTCTTGTTAATGCTTTATGGGGAAAAAGTGATGAAGGTTCATAATGAAGGTTCTGCGAATGTTTGATCAAATTTCGCATGAATGGTTTCAAAGAAGCTGAGGATAGAATAAAAGTGATTCCTACAGTATGTGTCAAAGGCAGGTGACACAAAAGAGGAGTAAGTACCAGACATTTAAAACACAAATACAAGAAATAAAAAAATCAGATTCTTCTGTAAAAAAAAAAAAAAAAAAAAATCTAGAAGTTAACCCTTTGATCTCAAGGAACTTTGGTTAATGATTTATTATAAAGAAAATGTAAAAAAAAAAAAAACTATATTATTATTATTATTATTATTATATTAGTTATTATTATTTTTAAAACTTGTACATTTAACCACTATCTATGAATAAGGTTTAATCTGATCAATAAAGTGTTTTTGACAATAATTTATCGTCATCTCATCGTCTATACGACTTTATCCTGTATTCAGGGTCATTCACACACTACAGACAATTTGGAAACACCAATAAGCCTAATCTGTATGTTTTTGGACTCTAGAGGAAACCCACCAAGCACAGGGAGAACATGCGAACTCCATGCACACAGAGACGAGGTGGGAATTGAACCCGGAACCTGGAGGTGCAAACTCCCAAAAAAGATTTTAAGATATATTTTGCTCAGTCAAGTTTATACAGTTGGTTAAAATATATATATATATATATATATATATATATATTTTTATTGCATCATATAGCCTAGGTTGTGCTGAGAAAAACAATATAAGGCACTCTAATGTATTGTATATTGCGCAATCTCTGCCATCTTTGATATCCTGATCTAATCATTAAAAACATAGTAAAGCGAAATAAATACATTACTTAATCAATCAAATTAATAATAAAATAAAGAATAATAATAAAAATGATCTGAGCTCTAAGGGTTAAAGACATTACAATCTACAGTGGTGTGAAAAACTATTTGCCCCCCTCCTGATTTCTTATTCTTTTGCATGTTTGTCACACAAAAT
>JAQQZS010000013.1:9334064-9345734 GCA_030068045.1 Platyallabes tihoni | reverse complement strand
GAATTAGATTTAATTACATCAGACGAATATCTATTACCTGTTTATTTTATTATGATCATTACATATAAATAAATAATTAAAAAAGGCAATAATAATAATAATAATAATAATAAATATATATTTATAATAATTTCTCTAGGGAAATATTATATCGCAAGAAATATCGTTATCGCAATATTCAACAACAATATCACATATCGCATATTTTCCTAATATCGTGCAGCCCTAATATATATATATATATATATATATATATATATATAATCTATGCTTTAAGGTCGTCTATGAAACATGCAGTGGAAATTCTTTTTTTTTTCAAGATTCTCTTTAAAAACAAACAAAAAAAAAGTATAATTTATAAACGATATTTCTGTTAGAGGGATTGTTTTTCCCCCCAGACTTAATGTAAAAATATAGGAGTTACATGTATGAGTGTAAGAATATGATATTTTTTTTCATAAGCTTTATAAGATGAATAATCAATGAAATCACAGCACATTTTATAGACGCCATGAAAATGCTAATACATGATGTTATGGTACTGAGCTCATTCTTCATAATATTAACTAGCTGTTTTAAAAATAATTTATAATATTAATATTTCTCATAATAATAATATTTTAAATAATTTAATTACCTTAGAATAGGTGATTATTAGTGATTATTAGTATGGGTGCAGTAGAGAAAATTAGACTGCAAATAAGCTTTTTAAAAAAAGCTTATTTTCATAGCTTTGATTAATTAGGAAATACATTCAGATAGTTGTCCTTTTTAGTGTTACAGTGAACGCTATGCTTATGGCACATAGGATCACATGAAAATTTCATTGTATTGCTTTTTTTTCTATGATTAAAAATAAATAAGCATGGTACCAGATTGGACCCTGACACCAGTAATGGTTATTATGTGCATCCTTAATAAATATAGATATCCCGTCTATTTCCACCCTCTTACCAGATGAAATTGCCATTTCACACACAGTAATCTTCATGGGCAGCATGTGAGCTTGAAGCTATTGATGTGTTCCCTAATGTCAAAACCATGATTGGTCCTAGAAGCAGGACACTCATACCAAACAGCTCGCATCATGGTGCTTGCACATGAGAATACATTAGCTCTGTTCAGCTGCTTAGTTTGCTCCTCAAAGGGAAATGTAGGACGAGCGCATGACTGAACAATGATGCAGTCTTTCCTGGCTTCTGGGGAAACAGGAGTAAACATCGAACGAGGGATAGAGACAGTTTACATTCCACTTAAAATGCTAAATGCTAAAACTTCTCCTGGGAAACATTAGCAAGATATGTGTAAACAACTAGCTTTAGAGAGACACTTATACTCTATCCAGATTTATACAACAGTCTGTTCCGACCGAGTGATCTGATAGGACAAGAGGTATTTCACGAGGACGGTAAAACCACTGGGACGTTTAACTATATCACTCCGTGTCCCAGGTGCTCTAGTAAGCGTTAAGTACAGTACGCTAACTGTCAGTCGCTGCATGGCTAAAGGTAGGTCAGTGCGGTCGACCATGCTGACGAGAGAGAGCAGTTGCCTGCTGTCATCTTAAAAACACTTTGACCCCTTGATAATTGTTTCGTAGTTGTTCCAAAACATCTGAACCACCCGTGTTGGTTTATTTACACCTGAAAGGCTAACTCATATCTAACGCAAGGCTGAATTCCAAACCGCTGATCAAGGGCACTACTTGGTGGTTTGCCTAGCATATTAGCTTTCTATTTAACGCTATTTGGAACTCTAAGACTAAAAGCTGGAGGTTAACCGAGCTGATTCTAGAGCGAAATAAGTGAGAATATAAAGAGAAACTTACGAGATTTACGTGACTGTCCACCACCTCCATGGTTTATTCTCTTTAAATCAGCATTGCTCATTTTTGCCTCCGAGACATTCTAACAGATGCTAGCAAAAGATAAATGAAAACAATCGTGCTAGCATCTGTGAGACTTCATAAAACCATGCAGCAACAAGAAAAACAGACAGAAAATTTCATTTACTTGAAAGGATGAATTGGAGAATAAACGCAGAAACGAGCTTCAAACCAAACAATGTTTACTAGATGAATGGAAAAGCCCGCTGGTTAAACACAAATTAGCAATTAGTTCTGCTGCTGGGTTTTAATACCCCACAATGAGTCGCGACCCAAGAGAGTTAATGTCCACTTAGTTTAGGGGACAAGCAAAAAAAAAAAAAAAAAAGGAAAAGAAGCAGTACTGCTGATAACTCTACTACCACTAGTAAGGCTTATCATACAGCATACAAAGATCTGAACTGGTTTTATGTTGGTTTCATTTGATAAACGTATGAACAGTGATGGGAGTAATGCATTAGAAAAGTACCATGTCAATAGTAATTATGCGTCATGCAATCTGTAATATCAATTGTTTGGCTATCATTTGATATTCATGTTTGGGGGAACTGGTGGCTCAGTTTCTCATGCGAAAGGCTAGATTTTGATTACCACCCAATGCCCAAACCCCAACCACTAGACGGAGTGCCGGTCTCAAGCCCGGGTAAAATGGGAAGGTCATCCGGCGTGAAACCTGTGCCAAGTTGTGTGCGAATCAGATGGTCCGCTGTGGCGACCCCTCGATAGGAGCAGCCAAGAGACCAACAACAACAACTTGATATTCCTGTTTGTGGATCCAACTTACAAGTGACCTATGTTGACACCATTGAGATACAGCAGCCTATCAGAATGAAGTGAAATAGTTTTGGCACATGAGAGCTTGTAACTAGCTAGGTCAAAAATGTCAGACAAGAAGTTTAAGAATGGTGCTCGTAAAATAAAACTCTGACAAGAAATAAAGCTTTGTGATGAAACAAAAGCGTGTTTAGATTTGGACTAAATAGGCAACCGCCATCTTGTTGGCGTATTGTCCTTTACGGAGTATATGTCTAGAATTGACTAGGGACGTTCATTTGGTTCCTGTTCAAAAATATGTATAAATGGTGCATATGTATTTTTTATATAGTTACAGCAAGCTCAGTAAAACATAAATGTTTTCTTAAAAAACTGCACAAATCTGTGTCTAAAACTGTTGATTTTAAGCAATGAGTTTTCACTTCAAATATTGACTTTATTACTCTTTATTGCTCTTTATAGAAGTTTCCTTTATGTAAAAAAATTTTTTTCAAAAGCATATTTTGCCTATGCCATATTTTTGTAGTTTTGCCCAAGACGTTTACACAGTACTATAAGTAAAACAGTTGTTAGGTTTTACTGAGCTTGCTGGAGAATATGAGTTCTTCTGGTAACTTTGTCACACTCGCTCCTTTATATTTTTATCCAAATCCCAGGAGCGTACATTAGGTTTTTTGGTATGTGCCATACATACTAGAATCAGAGGTGGGAGATCTCTTCAGTCAGGTAGAAGTGTTAGTAAGGCTTTACCTGGTTGTTCCTGCCATTTAAGAGGGGTTTTAGTAGCCCGAGTATGCTTAAGGCATGGCTTAGATCATCAATGAGTCAAACAAGCCTGACTAATGTGGCCATATGTCATTTGCATGAGGGGACGGACTGTACCTTGAAATATGTCAATCATGGATGTCATTCATGGATTGATGGATGGATGGATACAGTAAATACTTTATTGATCTCAAAGGACATTACAGATATCCAGCAGTAACACAAAGACAGGTCTGTAGATGTGATTGCTTCCTGTATATCTTACATATAGTCATAGACACAGGGGTAATGTGAGAACTGACTAAAAATCAGTAGTGCAATGCTAAGACCAAAAAGCTACAAGATTCATAAAAAGAATATAAATAAAGCATATGTCACGAATAATAATAATAATTTAAAAAGGCAGGAATGAATAATACTAATAAGTAAAATGAAGTGAAATGTAGTACAATCTTGATGTGCAATTGTATTTATGCCAAAGTGACAGATAACAGTAATTGTGCAAAAAACAGCATGAAAGTGACAGTGACTGAGTCTATACAGTACAGTACGTGATGGCATGATACGTAATTCTGAGAGTAGTGAGCAGACAATGAAGCTGAGACAGATGAAAGTGTTACACCGGTAGCACCATGATGTATATAGCAGGAGAGCCTTTAGCTACAGTATAGAGGACTCCCCGTCCATATTCCCATGGCCCTTTAGACAGGTGTTGAAAAGAGGAATGGCACACCCAACGGCAGCGACCAATGAGGATGCAGCGCTGTAAGACCCGCCTCATAGCTGCTAGCCATTAAGGAAACACCTACCTACAGTAATGCCTACGTTTGTGCCTGAAGGGCAAACCTAAATATGACGAACAAAAGTAAAAACTAGATTATTTTTTTTCCATTTATTGTTAGTTTTTTGGTTTGCAATTATTTTACTCATACTCAATTTATTTATTTGGTTTAATTCTTTTATTATTTGTTCAGTCTTTGTTTGGCACAAATCCAATTCCACACAAATTGTAGGCATTTTAGCTACATGCTAATTTTTTAAAAGCATGCGTTACTCATTCTTTTCTTATCAAACGCACTGCCAAATCTCTCTACCATTGTATTTTTCTATCTCAGGATTTGCTGAATCTGTCCCTACTAGCGATCAGCACTGGGACTGTGATGTAACAGAATCTTCCAGACTAAACTGAAGGCGAGAGCAGGTGTGAAGCTCACAGGATGAAAATGAGCCACACTCTAACATATGGTGTTCATTTATTTTAAGTAAAAGCTTTAGTCTATCATTTTAATCTGGATCGTATAACAGGAAAAATGAGTTGGGGAAACACCTTGAATGGAATGCCACAGTTTATCTTAGATCACCATGTACATTCATACATACAGATTCGCAACTGAGGGCTCTTCAGAGTCGCCAGTAGATTTTGGACTGCTCGACCACTTCTATTAGGCAACATGGGTGAAACCAGCATGCAAGATTGGTCTGTGTTTCACGCACATGTCTCATCCCTCCTTCCAAGCACATCTTAAATGGTCATTTCATATTCAATGTCTCTTTAGGTTATTTAATTATTTCAGCCCTATTGCCTCAGCTGCTCAATCTGCAGCTGAAACATAAGAGATAATAATGAATTGTCTGTTTTTAAGATCAGGTCCGAAAAAAAGGTCATTTCTGTTCAGAATTTGATGATTAATTCAGTGCACCGTTTCCCTCCAAAACTACTGATCTATTAACTTTCTCTTGAATAAGGCATTTAACTATAATAAATGGTACAATAGGGATTAAACGTGAAAATTCTTCATTTAGAAATTCAACCCTTTTTTTTTTCAGGAAAGCAACTGTGAAAAAAATTATATGAAAGCACTGTCATCTGTTAAATGTTTGTCTATTTTGATGCTTTTAATTGTGTCTCAACAAGCACATTATCATGATTCTGTTGTGATATTTATAGTTATTTTGGGTTATTATGTTTTGTCCAATGCTAACACACAACTAAATATCAAATCCCTCTCTAATCCCTGTTAACTTGGGTGTGTGGAACAAGGCACTGTACACCCTAGAACACTAGCTTTCCAATTAACACTATTTGGGGTCCAACCCTGACACTGTGGAAGTTAGCTGACATACTAAAATGCAATAAGTGGAAATATAAAGTAAATTCAATAAGTTTCTCAAGACTGTCCACAACCTCAATGATTAATTCTCCTCATCTTTTAAACCTACTTCCACCTCCAGCATTACCTGCCAGCACAAAAGAGGTCTACTACAAATAACAAATACAGTACATATGACCTTTAACACAATATGTTTATGTACAGGTTTGTTCCCTACTTACGAATGAGTTCTGTTCCAGGAGCACGTTCGTAAGTCAGATTTGTGCGCAAGTCGGACAATGTGCGTCTTATACGCCTTCGACACAAACAATATAAAGCATACCAATCCACTTGACCAAATCTGTCACCTTTCAAACACTGCCATCCTATGGCTAAAAATAAAAAATGAATAATGGAAACTCCAATAATTCACAACCCAAAAATATTCATATCAAAATTATTAATAGAAAATAAGTAAAAATAAAATTAATTAACCTTAAGTTTGGATTTTCCCGAAATGCACTGCAGTGTCTATTTTTGTACCATACGTGTCGGCTACTTCTACGATTTGTATACCACGGTTCCTTCATATCTGCAGAAATTCGTATCTTGAACGTTCGGAAGTCGGGGGCCACCTGTATGTGATATTTCAAGTGAGTTCACATTTTAGAGATCCAACCTAATGACCCTCCCCTTCATCTTCATCGGTTTCTAACTGTTGGTCTCCAGATCAACTCTTTTGTATATAACTAATAACCCTCTTCATAATTATGAGTGCATTTACTTTAGTTTGAAAGAGGGTATTATATCAGTTTAATTGTTGGCAAACAGGTTTTCCTTTAAATATTTGCAAACTGGATTGTTGTCTAGACAAGCCAAGAAGCAGCTAAGCATATGTTGAATGTAAATGCAGTTAATCTAAAACAGATGGCTTGAGGCTTTTGTGCTCCATTTGAACTCAACAGATTTTCTTTTTCTCTCTGCAATTATGCAATTATTTTTTAATAGCTTGAATAATTCAGATCAGATGTTACTCATGATATACACTGACTCATATAATCACTACAGATTTTATTAAAACTGGACATTTCTTTATATTAACAAAGCAAATCTAGCAAACTGACACCACCCATGGCTACCCCAAGCAGAGCCGTGTTTATGCTGCGGGTTACCGAGCTGCACGTGCGTCAGCGCAGCAGCGGGACGGCGTGCCTGTCCATTTGAAAACTAATTATACCGAGGTTTTTATGGGCCATTAAAATGGCACGGCTTCTCGTTCTAAACATGCACGAGAAACTGATTGAAACGGAGACAAGCATTGCCAGATTTAAGAGTTTATGGCAGTCTCTGAGTGTGTATATGCATGTATATAACTTGACAGCTTTAATGCTGGGGGAACGCCAGAAGTGTGGGCAGAAGTGTGCGGACTTGGATTGTCATGTAACATCACAATGCCCTTGGACAGCAGTCCTCTGCAAAGTTTTGGCTTCAGCTCTTTAATGACTGTGTCACTGTAAAGAGCACTTTTGATTGTTGAACCTTTTTCCTGATAATGTTCCAATACTGGCCCTTAAAAATCAAAGAAAACTGTAAGCATCAATTCTGCAGCTGATGAATCCATGTCTCATCACCATTAACAATTTCGTTGAGAAACTTCAAGAGACCGCAAGTTGTTATGGCACCAGGTACCCCTCAGACCACAAAAAGTTAATCACTGTACCCCGCTTTTCTTTTATGCAAATCACAAGTGAGGCATCCATTTTTGCTTACACTGCAGTTACAAATGAACTGATGTAACACGTTCACACCTGCACAGCAATAACCTAGAACGGGGAGCGTTGATAAGACAGTTTGGTTCAACAAAAGTATATGAATATAAATAATATACATATGTATATACATAAAAAAATACTAACTTTCATGAGCATACGTGTAATTGTGTATGAGCTATGCAGCAAAATTTTGTGTGGAGGCCCCGGGCTACGCGACTCTCAGGCATCCAGATGGCAGCAGATTCCAACCTGTCATGAGTCTTTGAGTATGTTAAGACCCCCAAAAAGTCCAAAAAGTTTGGGAAAAAAAAAATAATAATAAATCCTTAGGAAAACGAGAGGGTCCTGCGCACCCTATAGTGCTTGGGCCCTAATAACCTGAGTGCGGATAATTTTTGACTCATCCTTATTTCAATTGACAATATCTAAAAAAATAAATAAATAAACATATAAACAAATCTGATCGGGATCATTTTCAAATCGTAGTACTTTCAGAATCCCAACACAAATCCAATCGGCACCTACTGTAGGTATCGTGATGATATCGTATCAGGTGGTCCCTGGCGATTCCCTGACCTAATAAATAACCACAGAAAGGGGTTCACATGAGCGATATGGTTTGCTCCGTATTTAATATAGTGCACTCTGTGTGAGATGGATGGCTTGAAGTTTGGCTCGGGTCCTGCTTTCGCTTCTAATGAAACAGCAGGCGGTGTGGTCCATCAGCCGGCGCTCGCTCACCCATACACAGGCTTCTCTGCTGTTTGTTTTGTGATCTCGTGCGTCACACGAGGTTAACTGTAGAGGAGACCTTTTGCAGAGACGCACACACACAAGCTCGGATCTCAATTCAGGTCTGGGTTCGCCTCTGCTTTCTCACAGGCCAAACGGGACACGACTAAGCAATATAACGGCTTCTATAGCGGAAGATGGTTTCGCAATAGCCTCAGTGCTTGTTCTCAAGCATGAACAAGCTACATTAACAATAAACTGCTTGGAGGACATTGCGAACGCTTCTGGTATTCCACAGCAGTTTCCTCTGGAACAATAAGCCACAGGCTTAGACTAGACTTTGCATGCTTAATCAGAGGGCTGAACAAAATCGACAACGTGTCAAGCCTTTAGTAGAATCATAGGCTCCAGCTGAGACGTTATTCATCAAGCAGTATAGGATTCAAACCCACCTCTAAAGTCATTTTGCAAACAGGTGTGAGCGGAATAATATTAGCTTTCTTTCTTCAAGACCTCTTGTCCTCTGCTTGCTTGGTAAAACTTGTAATGAGGTACAATATACTTCTGCATAATGGCCGCAGGCACATGGACACTGTACGAGTAACGAGCTCGGGAATGCATGCAGGGCTATGGGCATGTTTATGGATTTTTGGCATTCGAGCTCATATTATTTGCTGTTAAGAAATGTCGTAAGCCATACAACCACCCACCACTTTCCTTACCGACACATCGTTAAAGGCTGATTTAAGTTACCTACACTGTCATCATGTAACTATAACAGAAATAATCATGGCTGGATTTCTTGTCCATCTCCCGCCATTAGATCTTCCACTACATCGAGTAACTCTGTCTCGGTTGAGAAACGATGGGCACGAAATTATGACAATGCTTTTATTACCCATATAACCCATACTGTATATTACCCACCTACATTAGATACATCTTTGTGTGCACTTAAAAAAAGTTCCCAGCAAGAACTCTGACATTTGACGGCTGTTGTAATATTCAGTATGTGGGGCATTCAAGTCAAACTGGGACTTTTGCTTATGCAGAATAATAGTAATGCATTATCCCAGTGTTTCACTAACGCTTGAGCCATGATAGCAATGCCTGCTTTACATTTGAAACGCTGGCCTCCCAGGAACTCCTTAAATGGCCCAAACATGTGGAGATGGCTTGAATAACTCCAAGTAGTGTTAATTTTGTCAGCTATTTAAATTTTAATAAGTCTTAATCTTGGGATTAGATTTTATCATATTTAGTCACTCTTATCCTACTTTTGTTTTAGTCGACTAAAAGTCTAGACACTTTAGTGTAGTTTTAGTCAGAGGGACACTTAAGTATTCTAGTCTAGTTTTAGTCAATGAAAATGTTAATTTTAGCATTTTAGCAATTTTAGTCAGTCTAGTCTAGCCGAAATCCTTTTTTAGTTTTTCATCCAAACTTTTCACAGCTTTTTTTTCCGGGTAAATATAAAGCAAATGGGCCCAAACATCGTCTCTTCTACTTCGCCCGAGTGAGAGTTAAAGATGACCAAGTTTGTAACATCACATCACTGCACACGCAAACTACTCCCGATATGCCGTGACCCGGGAACCACCGCTGCTCGTGCCATAATGACGGTGTTCAGTCATATAATCGCATATAATCGCAGCGGATTGTGACGGAAATTATATGTTGACGGAAATAAAGACATGTTTTATTAATACTTTTTTTTAAACCACATTTTAGTCTCGTCTTTTTTCTCGTCAACAATATTGCATACTGATTTAGTCACTGTACATCGATATCCATGATGTCTCGTCATCGTCTCGTCTTAGTCACAGGAAAAAAGGTAGTCAATGAATAGTCTTCGTCATTATTTTCGTCAACGGAATTAACACTACAGCCAAGTTCCTGTAACGTGGTGTTCATTGTGTACAGTTCCTACAGGAAGAATGCATCTCTTCTGAAAGTTGGAGACTAGTTACAGTATCTTGTTATCTATTGATTTTCGAGGATCAGACGTTCCACTCGCTCATCGTTCACAGAAATAAGTCCAGTGGGCTCCGAGCCGCCTCAGCCTTCTTTAAAACTTTTGCACCATTCAAATGTTGTGAGGCTCAATCTTATTCTTTTTTTTTTCGTAATGTCAATCTTTTAGAAGAACTGATTTCATCACAAATCCTGGTATGAATTGTAATTCCTGGGACACTCCTTGTAATCGTGAGACGTCTCGATTTAATGACTGTCCAAATTGAGACAATGTTGTTTTAGAATGTTAGGCTTTGATAAAATTGAGTGAATGAGCCAAATACAACGTTGCAAATAAAACCTCAAAACAATATAATTTTGATACAACAGCTTCCCATACACAGTGTGTGTTTTATAGTCTTGTAGTATTACCTCTTTTTGTATTATATTCTTTAAGAAATATTACTGAGAGGTACCCAGATGATTGTACTGTAATATGGTCTTTGTGGGAAGTGCAGTGCAGTATGTTCCCAAGTGGTTCCCACTGGAGCGACCGCAGTTTAAATCCTACTCAGGTCATCATTTTGATATTAGTTTGGTTGGACGTTGTCCCGTCATCCGTAACATCCCCGAAGTGATGTTAACACGACATTTTGACAACCAGAAATTTCTGCTGCATTTGTAGATGTCAAGTGATAAGATACGTGATCAAATGTTCAAAAGGTTATGATCATTTATTCTAACTTACTGTATGAATCTGGAATCCAACAAGGAATGAAATTAAGGGTTGAGGTCATTTATGTCCACTTGAGCAAAAGTTTTGGTACCCCTGATGTAGCCTTTTCAAAATTAGAAAAGTCTGACTTCCTGTACAGATGTGCTGGGATTCCTGGGTATTTTTTTTATTCTCATATTAAGACAGAGGACTTCTCTCTACAAACGTGCGCACGCTAAACTAATAGGTGCTACATTGAACAGACGAGAAGCTTTATGTCAGAAATATGCTCCTCACCATTAGCAGTCCATAAGGGACTGAGAAACAGATTTTGTGTTCCTGGCTGCATGTCTTTTAGAAACACTTATTTGTGACCATTTGCTTAACTGCAGCAAACAAATGGTATAATGAGGGGAGCTGTTTTCTCTGTAATGCTCCCCGCTGCTCTTACAAGCTGCTACGTCGTTGTTCTTGTTGCTTTTTCAGATCAGTATTCAGACCAGGGAACTGTAATGAGCCTCATACAGGGGTTTTATTATAGTGCTCAGAATTGTGTGCCAGAATGAATGAATGAGCTTATACAAACGGAATGAATTGACCTAATGTAAACACTGCATGGGCAAAAAAAAAAAAAAAAAGTTGCACACTAATATTCCATTGGATCGCCTGTAGCTTTGATTGCATGCGATAGTCTGATGCAACATCAAAACAATCATGTCCCTCAAGGTTTGCAATAACACTTGGCCGGAGATTTTATATCGATGGCGGGAGAGTCGAACCAACTCACGAAATCTTAAAACCTGATTTTTACTGTCACTTTTTTCCCCCATGCAACTTCTCCAGTGATCGCCATCATTCAGGATTTTTTTTTCCAATCATATTTCTTGGGAAGTTGATGGTTCTGCACCAGGGCTTGACATTGGCACCCGCCCACCCACCAAATGCGGGTAAAATTCGGCTGTGGCGGGTAATAACTTTAGTCTC
>JAQQZS010000013.1:9313172-9327263 GCA_030068045.1 Platyallabes tihoni | reverse complement strand
GGGATAGGCTCCAGGCCCCCCGCGACCCTGATCATAGGATAAAGCGGTATAGAAGATGAATGAATGAATGAATGTATGATGGCATCTTTTATTTATTTTTTCCTCTTTGCTTGTTCTTCTGTGGATGTTCTTCACAAAATAAAGAATAAACAATAAAGAGAAGATCAGGATATCATTATTATTCTTGTTCTATTAATTGCACTTTGTGTCGGAAATGTCATGACCATGATGTGCGTAAAAAAAAATTTTACTTTCATGTAGGTGGGATTGGGATTTGGATACGATGCTCGACAGGCAAAAAAAAAAAAAAGACATGTTCATTAAAATAGGATTGTAGTTGGCAGGGCGCTGCACAACAGGGTTATTTGGTTATATTTGGTTGGTGTTATATTTTAATGGTTGGGAAAAAAACAGAAATGCAAGAGCAGAAGAGATTGATAAGAATTTCATTAAAAGTAAAAAAATCTTGATGGAAGAACAGAATAAACCTCGAGCTCTCAGTCACCACAGCCATGCCTCCTGATTTCCACCCGTCTCCGATTACATATACAAAAGCTTTGATATTGAGCTTCGGCTTGGGAACATTTAGTCTTATTAAGCTGCCAAAAATAGAATCGTTATAATCCCAGTGTAATCCTGGCTGCTGATCAAACCTCATGTGGGAGCAAGAAACCTCCGGCTTAATCTGACATCTTAATAGCCCCTCTCTTACTGTATATACTGTTGAACTATTAGTTCGGATGATTAACATCTGGGTGATTTCACATTAGGGCCCTGGAATCATTTTCGAGAACACTTGACCACAGGTTAGTTTTTGATCAGTAAAAATACTCTTTCCGGGCACGCTCGGATCCGCTAGAAAAGCAAGATACGACAAACTTGAGGCCAGATGTGAATACAATCGTCGTATCTGAATATGGAAGTAGCCCGCTGTTTAGATCGCAGTGTCAGTGCCGTCTGTCTCCTCTGAAATCTTAGCCATACATGTAGCTGATAAAGTAAAAAGGAACGTGAGAGCATTGCACTTTTTTGCTGAAATATCAATAATATTAGGCATAACATGAAGATCAGGTGTGTTGCGATCAGCCTGAAGTACCCTGCTTCATGTTACTGTAAGTTAACCAACAAAACCAACCAAATATGCCATGTTAAGTGTGATTCCAACCCACAGGAAGTGAAAATGTTCAATTCGAAGGGAACTGCGAACAGTGTAGGGAATCGAGTGAGCTAAAGGTCTTCACTCCACCGGGAAAGGGAATGAAAGATTTCCCATAAGCCATTGCATCTCGCTGGAGCGTGAAAAAATGGAGCTTGAAATAGGATTTATATATCATTTATGTATTATCATTATTATCGAGGACGACATTATATTAAAAGGACACAAAAACATTTTACATTTTAATTTAATCAAGAAATCCTTAATATTATATAGGCTAGCAACCAGCGCAGACGTCACTTCCTCCGTGCGTTACCACGGTAACATAAGCTCCTCGGATACCTGTCGTTGCTGCCGTGAAAATTTCACACTACATTAAATATAGAATATTATAAAACATGTTATTGAAACGTGTATGACTTGTAAATGAATTATTGATTAATAAACTAGCCTATATAATACTAATAAATACTTTCTTGATTAAATTAAAATTTTAATTATTGCGTCCTTTTAATATTAACGATAATATAATAAAATAATGATCTATAAATCCTTTTTCGAGCTCCAAGTTTTTCACACTCCAGCGAGACGCCATGACTTATGGAGAATTTTTCATTCCCTTTTCCAGTAAAGTGAAGACCTGTTGTTCACTCGTTCCCTACACCGTTCACTCGTTCCCTTTGAACTGAATATTTCTGCGTCCTGCGGTTTGGAACCAAACTTAACATGGCTGAATACCCTGTGAAGTACACTTCGAAGGGTACTTCAGGCCGATTGGAACGCACCGACTGACTTCTTTGATCTCTTCTTCTCGTGTTTGATGGCAGCTCACAAACCGACTTGATGCTTACTGCCACCTGCTGCACCGGAGAGTGAGAATACGCAAGTATGGAAATTTATAATGTGAACCCTGGCCAGCAGGGGAGTGTGGAGAAGGGGGTAAACGCTTCAATTGTACCTAGTGTGAAAGTGCCCTTAGATTTGCATTAACACCAAACCAAGGCATTTCAACATAGTGTTTATAGGACGACAAAAACTTTTGCACTATAGTACCACTTTGTTTTATTGACTCAGTCCGGATTAAACCCGAGTCGCGCATATAACCAAGAGGTCAGACGCACGCTCCCCAGTCCGAAACAACAGTACTGCAATTTATCTTGTGTGTGTGTGTGTGTGTGTGTGTGTGTGTACTGTACACTCTGGCCGTGAGACAAATAAAGGCTAGAGAATGCATTATCAGACTCTGATTGCATGTCAGGTGAACTCTGAAAGCATCATCGTTGCCATAGATGAAATGAGGTGAGATGAATAAGCACATGCAGCTCTTTGTCACCGTGATATCAGCTCCGTGATAAATGCAATCCTAACATTCAGACTTATTAGCATTGGATGGCAGACTATTTACCTTCACTGATCTCTCCTCTATAATGGAGAATGTAAACACTGCAGGGGGTTAAGTGAGACAATTTAGTGAAACCTATACAGAGCAAATTCCCCAGTGTTGAAGGAATGCTGACACTGTAGTAGGAGTGGAAGAATAATAACACAAGAGGCGTTCAAGTCAAACCGGGACTTGTCGTGCCATAAAAGCAGAAAAATAAAGGAATAAAACCGACTGACATTTACAGATGAGAGTCTTAGCAGAAGGAGAACATTTAAATGGCGCAAGCGTTAAAAAAAATAAAATAAAAAAGTCTGTACGCCCGGACAAGGCAGATCGGAGCCCACTGCAGGGCTGACTTTCTCGAGTGGAACGCCTGATACTTGAGAATTGACGGTTAACTTGCAGAAGAAGTGCAAGAATTTTTTTACTCTTCACAGTGGGAGTGACAATAAAAAATTATCCAGCAACAATGATGTAAAAAAAAAACGTGTTGTTTAGTTGAAATGTCTTTTGTAGAACATCCCTGGGTTTGTTTATGTACAATATAATAAGAAATGATCTGAAGCTGAATGAGTGAAAACGAATTACCTTTACTGTACATGAAAAATAAAATGTTCTCTTTTTATCAACGTAGATCTTGTTTTTATTTCCCTCTAGTTGATGTGGAGTTTTTTGAGTAGCTGCCAGGCTCTGGATCTTTGAGGCACGGACAGCACCTCTGTGACCGCGTGGTCTGACACCTTTCGATCCGAGCCGGCGTTAACCACATTTCGGATCACGTTCTCGAGTGAATTCTACTAATGTGTTTACACATGAGACGACCCTCTGCTAACTAAACACGCATTATACTGTAAACAACGCTTTTTCTAATTAAATCCCTTTTTCCACCCATCCCCTCTACGCCCCTCTTCCACTTTTCCATAGCGTTACTTGTTCTGTAGTTTCTGCATGTACTCACTACATAACCATGTTACATAATATTTACTGCATTTACTATATATAAATGCTTATTCAACCTGCACCATATACAGTAAGTTACACAATGGAAATATATGTACTGTACTGTATACACACTATTTTTTGCTAAGCACTTAGTTCTGTCTCCTTGCACCTCCAGAGTCTTCCCGCCTCTGTTTGTATGGAGCTCGGACGTTCTCCCCATGCTTAGTGCTCTGGTGCTCTGGTTTCCTCCCACAGTCCAAAAACATCTGTACTATGCAATGACAATAACGTTGTGTCTATCTTTCTATCCTATTCTGAGAGCCCCTGCGTTTTGTTTCCTGGTTTTGCAAAAATCACATTCATTAGAGTTCACCTAGACAAAGCTGATGAGTAGCAAAAGTAACAGCTCCCAAAAGCAAATGTATGTTTTTGTATTCCTGCATTCTTTCTCCTTCTTTTCTAATCACTTTAGTTTTTTGTGTTTCCGAACACAAGTTTAACTGAAAAAAGGTGCAAAAAAAAATAATAATAATTTTTACAATAGGTCACTTTTACATAGTTATTGAAAGGCCTGTTGACTTTGGTTTTGGTCTGAGGATCAATATTAAATATACACTAGAGGGTCTTACATGAACTTCAGCACTTATAGAAAAGCACATAATTACTCAACAAGCATATAATACTTTAGAGTTAAGCTACATTTTTGATAGTAGGTGTAATTTCCTTTTGGTCAACCCCAAAAATCACAGTAAAGCAATTAATGGTTTAAGATGCAGAAGGTGAAAAATGTGCCATCTTGTTACAGAACCCAAGCCAAAAAAAAATCTGTTAAGAGAGCCACAGTCAAACACACAAGCACGTTGGGTGTCCGAAATGCTAAACCATAACCACTCAGCACATTTATTTGATGGCGAAGGTGAGTGTTTTTTGTGTTTGTTGGTGTTTGATGGTGAACGTTAGTGTTTGATGGTGGTCATGGTGTACTGTATGATGGTAAATGTCATCCACCAGTGTGAGATGGTGTTTGATGGCTAGAGAACTAAGCCCACGTCAATTCAAAAAGCATAAATCATTTTAACATGTCCTGATGTACTCAAAGAATGGAAGTTGAAGGTGTCTGTCCGAAGACGCACCAGGAAGTGTTATCTCAAGGGAGAGAGTGAGAAAGAGAGAATGTGGGAGAGTTAGCACATTAATATCAGAACCGAGAGCAAGACAGACGCGGGGGAGCTTTAACACATTTTACATTTTAAAAACACTACCACCATTACTTAAGAAAAATAACACTGATTTTTAAATTGCATCTATTCCTCATGTATTTCTAACAGCTGAATTTAAACACACAAGTCAATGTCTAAATAACCTAAAACTGATCTCAACCCACAAAACCTGCAACTTGACCAACAAATAATGGTCAATAACTTTCTAATGAATACCAAACAATCTTTCTGAACATCAGAGGTGGGTAGTAATGAGTTACATTTATTTCGTTACATTTACTTGGGTAAATTTTTGGAAAAAAATTACTTCTATGAGTAGTTTTACTGCACCATACTTTTTACTTTTACTTGTGTAGATTTGTGAAGAAGAAACGCTACTCTTACTCCGCTACATTCGGCTACACTCGACTCGTTACTTTGCTAACCTTTTATTCTATGCAAGCAGTCGGTGGATCTACCTCATGACTGTTTCACCAATCAGACGCAGCAACAATAATCACATGACTCCGTTTGGCCAATCAGGTCAGGCGGCATAGTGGGGAAAAAACCTTCAGCCGGTGTTCTATAAATTCATCCTACCTGTGAATCCGTCCTACATACGCTCTCTTGCACATGAGCAATCAATAAATCCCATAACTGCTGCTACTAGTGGAATCTTGCGGTTAGTGTACAATCTTGCGGTGAGTATAGAATGCTTTTTTACATGTTTGTTTGATTGTATGTTAATTTTAATTATAATTTTAATTTAATAAGTATATTTCGGTATATTTCGGTATATTTCGATTTCTACCCGATTTTCTCCCTAATTTAGTCGTATCCAATTCCTCCCCGTCACTAGGGGGCTCCACTTTAAGGCTACTACTACCACTCAGTCGGGAGGGCCGAAGACTATCACGTGTTTCCTCCGAACCCAGTGACCCCAGCCGACCGAATCTTTTCGAACTGCTCGCTTGGGGGCGGCGTAACACACTCGGAGGACAACGCTATCCGCACCTTCCGCTTGCGTGAGCTCACATTGGCTATAGAGGCGTGATTAATGTGGGAGCACTAAGTACCTCTCATCTGCTCGGCCAATCAGCTCTCTCTATATCTCCAGCTGCGAGAGGTTACAGCATCACCCGGGAATCGAACTCGCGATCTCCGGATGAAAGGGCGAGCACTTTACCACTGCGCCATTCAGAGGCCATAGATTCGTATTTTGACAAAAAAAAAAAAAAAGCAGCCTGTGACGGCAGGTCTACAATCAGTGCGCCAAACCTATGGTGGTGACCAAAAGTATTCAGGCAACATATGCTGTGGATTAATGTTCTCCCTGCGCACAGAACAGGTGATTACACTAATTAGTTCTAGTCTATATGCTTGTGCTAGTTAAAATTAGTGAAAAATATTACAATGATATATATTTAGCTTCTGAAGCCATGACCTGTGTCGTCTCCAGACCTCAACAGAAAACTTTTGGACAGTAGTGAAGAAGGCAGGAACAGTCAAAAAAAAAAAAAAACTGTGTACATGTCTTGTGTACATGAAATTCATTGAGCAAGTGACACCAGAGGACAGCAAATGTCTTTTTTTTTTGTTTTTTTTTTACTCTATGGACCAACCAGATTGAGCAGGTTTTGAAGAATAGAAAAGAATTCGTTCTAAATATTATTTATTGTATAGCAAGTTCAACACATGAAATAAACAATTCTCAATATCTTGTCTTTATTAAATGAGAATGCCTTTGAAACAATACACTCTACTTTTGTTTCAATACTTTGGGCCGAGTCGTGTTATTGAAAGAACAGCCCCCTTCCGCATGCCCTTTGTGCCGGACAGCCAGACAGTGTGGGCTTGCAGGGCTGGGTTAGGAAACTCGGTTCAGCCGGCAGCACATTATGATCGCTCACTGACGCGCCGGCAAGATGTGAAAGGAATCCGAACCGACTCGAAGGTTCTCCATGCTGCATTCATGCCGTGCTTTGTGTGCCCTACAGAAAGCGACGCCACAGAAATGTCCCCAACCTCTGGCCAACCACTGAGCCCATGTTTGCATGCCAAAGCCCTGGCCAATACACCACCATCTTCTCTAGCTTACACGACTATTGCTGCTCAGCGCTGCCAATCCCTATCCGTGTTTCCCTGTCTGTGCGTCCAAATGGTTTGAATGTGTAGCTTCTACGCAGTTTTCCTGAAGGCTGTCTGGTTTTTAACCCTTACAGAAATTGCACATTCATTTTATACAACACTTGCAAAGTCTACCTAATGAGACGTTTTACATTTTACAGCGTGTAGGACCTCTTTAAAAGTTACTGTGAGGGAGAAACACTGTGCTAAGTGTTGAGAGTTGAGTTAAATGTGACACTGGAGTAGATGGTGTATTCAAAAGCTGACTTTATACTGTATATCCGTGGAGTTAATATATACTTTTAGGAAGGCTCAAAGACTTTGCTATTGTAATAAAGTATATAGTAGAACGCAGACACTTGTAATTAGCCTGCTACAGCTACAAAAGCTATAAAGTTTATTCGCAGAAGATCTTATTCATGCACCCACATACATTCATATACACACACAATAGCAAGTGTGTAGCAAGTAAAAGTAGAGACCGGATCACCGGCTCGAGTGCATGGAACCGGTACGTCGTGTATTCATGTTGTTTTTACTGTACAATTGCAATGCACATAAGAATGGTTATAAGAGCAGGTTCTATGGAAAATTTGGAAAAATTTCAGTTCTAAGGTTAAAAGGTCATTCAGTTGGATATCAGGCTCAGAACCATTTCTTCTCGGCAGCCTGAGGGGTAAGATGTATATAGATTTATCCGGATATATAATCCGTCAGAAATCTGTCTATGGGCTTTAACACAGAGGAAATGAAGACCATTAACACACCCTCCAAAAATAAACAGCCGACTTCCTAAACTAGCAGATCTCCACTAAGCTATAGATAATTAGGGAGAACTGTCACTTGGGGAGACCCTAAGCAGCTTCTCTACCACCTCAACAGCAGTTATTATAAGGAAATATAACTCTTACCGGTCCACACCTGTACTCAATGTACAAAAATATACTGTCTGGGATCTGTTATATAAACAAAACATAAAACACTTATTATCATGCACATTCTGTCATTAAGCATAGATTAAAACTGAATTAAAATTTTGAGTTCCCAAACATGACGTTCCCATATAAACTCTGGGTGGATGAATCAAAAGTCCAGAAGTCCGGGTCAAACAGATTGCCAGATGTCCATGATGTTCCAGAGAATAAAAATAACCCTCTCTCCTCTTGACATTTGCAGAAGAATCATTTTCATTTTTGTATGTTTAATCATAACGGGCATCCGTGGCTCAGGGGTAGGTGTCTCGCCTTCCACGCATAAGACCTGGCTTTAATTCCCAGCCAATGCCCAAACCCCACTGGATGCAGAGCCGGTCCCAGGCCTGGATAAAATAATACAGGTTGGGTCTGATGTAAAACCCGCGTGCGGATTGGATAGTCCACCCTTGACAAGCACTTCAATAAAGCACTTTAAAGTAGTAGTTAATGTTCCGAATCCCACTGCCTGAACTACATGCATCGTCCGAGGTGTGATCTGGCTGATGGTAGAACGATTACTAGCTAGATTAATTACTTTAAACCAATGATCGATGCTTTTCTGAATCATGAACACACAAAAACGCAACATGCTACACTGAAAATTTTGTTAGAAGAGGACGAAATTCATCAACACACTCACTGACATTACTGTACATTTAACCAGTCTACTAGCTCATGTTACTGTACCTTATTACTGTACATCATACATGACATACCATTCTTAAAAATAAAGTTTTGGTCGTTTCTTCCAACATAACCAACTTTCATTCTTCAAAACTTGAGAAAAAAAGGCAGCAGATAACATCTGGCAGATTTTCAACAGAGATGGAAAGAAAAATGGGCAAAATTGCTTTTGCTTTTGCCAAATCACTATTGGCAAGGATGATGTGAGAAAGGAAAAACTCATTGGTGGCTCAGTGGCAGGCTTCTTGTCCGCCATGCAGAAGGCCCAGATTAGTGTCCCAGCCTTACCATTTTATATTAGAGATGGGCAAAAAAATCTAATCAATTATGAATCACAAGTCTTTTGTGCGCCAAATCATGTATTGACACATCGACTCAAAAATCAATTGATTACATTTATAACAGAGATGCGCGGGTCGATGAGCCAGTGACAGAAATAGGTTGTTTTTCAGCTTCATCAGCCATGACGGATCAGCCTGACATAATCAGCGATCGGGCATAACCGATTCTGTGCCGGATTCAGAAACACACACTTCCATTTTTCGCCATTACATCCAAAGCCGTGTGTTTTAAAAAGCCTCAGATTGGCCTTTTTCTCCAAACTCTAAGAGAGATTTGGTCTCGAAACTCACACATTCATTCACACTTACACACTCCTACCATCCATCCATCCATGTACTGTAGGAGCCTCTGTAGTCCAACTAGGGAGGCCAATGGTGACCCATTGTATTTATTCCCATTTTTATGACCGTGTCAACATTGACCACTCATGGTCACACTGCTGCATGTTTTTGGACCATGAAAGGAATCCGGACAACCCTGAAGAAACCCATTAAGCACTGGGAGAACATGCAAACTCCATGCACACAGACCAAACCATAGAAACAAAACCAGAACCCTGAAGGTGTAAGGTGACAGTGCTAACCACTAAGCCACACGGCGCACTGCTCAGGGAATCAAACACAGTGCTAACCACTAAGCCACTAAGTTTCTACTTTAAACTTCAACTGCAGAATTTAAAATTGAAAGTGAACTTGTTAATTTTAATGTCTGTGAATTTTGAGCAAGCTAACAGACAAGTATGAGTTGTGGATGTCATGTTTTTTTTTGTTTTTTTTTTGTAAAAGTGCTTTAAATGGGAAATTTAAGTTGCTTTAAATAGGTTTATATTTTTGGTTATGGAATGAAAAATAAAGTCAAATATACAGTCAAGCATGAAATTATTCATACACCTGGCAAATTCTGATTTAAAGTTACTTTTTACAACTAGGAAGGGTTTTTTTGACTGGAAATGACACAGGCTTTTCCCAAAAGATAATAAGATGATGTACAAGAGGCATCATTATGGAACAAAAATTTGTCTCAGCTTTTATTTACATTTGAACAAAAAGTGGCATGTCCAAAATTATTGATACCCTTCTCAATAATTGGCTATTACAGCAATTATATCAAACGCCTCCTATAATTGCTGACCAACTTTTTGCATGTCTCCACTGGTATTTTTGACCATTCACCTTTAGCGATGAGCTCCAACTCTTTCTTATATTATCTTCTGGGAGACGCCAGAACTTAAAAGATTTATAATCAAGAAAAAACTTGCTGGTTAAATTTGCCAGGGGTATGAATAATTTCGGGCTTGACTGTATGTACTGTAATATATAATACATATATATATTAGACTTCATTGGCATGAAATTTAATTGCACATTTATAGGCATGCTAAAATTATAAAACTAAAATTTATACATTACTGTGAAGTGTGCGGAATGAAGGAATTGCACACTCATAAATGCATCCTAAAAAATTGACGGTGCTGAATTTTTAAAAACTGTACACGCCAACAGTACAGTTTTATTATATGTATAGATTAAAATTTTTTTCAAATGAATGTAACAGAATTGGTAGTGAAAAAAGTATCATCCAAGAACCAGTATTGATGTCAAGCTATCAGTACCAGTAGTAATTTTAGAATTAATTTTTTAAACAATACCCAGCCCGAGCAGTGACCTCAATTCCGTTTTTGCATAAATTCTAAAATATGATAAATTCACCTTTAGTTTACAATAATAGAATTCAATATGAATCTTAAAAACATTCCCATTTCATACTAATAACAACCACTCTGAGAAGCACAAAGTCCACATAATTCAGCAGCCATTGAATCCTTTACCTACACAAATGAAAAGAAAATGTTGATACTGCAAATCTTAATAAAAATATTAACCAATAACCTTTTATTTGCTTTTGTCATTTTTATTCCTTCTCATTATTGATTATCTGATATTGTAATTGCTGTACCATTTGTCATACATGTCTTTGTTCTCTGACTGCATGACATCACAAGCTGTCTATCACCTGAACAGAAGTCTGTAATTTGTTGGTTGATTTTATTGGTCTTGTTGAAATTTCTTGTTGAAATTTTTTGATTTTGTTGAAATTTGTTGGTCTTTTTTTTCCCAGAAAAACACAGGGCAGCCAAATAAATCCCACATGGCAGAAACACAGGCCTTTGCAGCACAAAATTAATTAGAAACATGTAGGACACTGGGTTGTCAACTGGGAAGCCATGGACTAGAATCTCGATCCAGATCCAGCAATTTAACATTTCCAACCAATTCCTGGAATCCCAATGAATTACCAAAAACAAATTCCTGATCACTATTGTTCCCAACAACTACCGATCACTTTTATTCCCACCAAAAAATATTCATGACCATTGCTCCCAATAATCAATCACTGACAATTCTTCCCAAAATCAAATTACTGCTCGCCATTGGTACCAACGACCAATCCCTGACCACTATTGTTCCCAACAAAATATTGCCATTCTTCCCAACAACCAATCACCATTATTGCCAAAAATGAAATATTGATCACCAGCAATATCCAATCCCAACGTCCAATCGCATGGAGCCTATCCCAGAAGATGAGGCGTGGTACCCCTTTTACAGGATGCCAATCCATCGCAGGGCACAGACACATACTGTACACACACAATCATTCACAAACTGCAGGCAAGTTTGGAACACTGATTAGCCCAATCTGCAGGTCTTTGGACTGTGGGAGGAACCCGAAGTATCCGGATGAAACCCACCAAACACAGGGAGAACATGCAAACACCATGCACACAGAGGCAGGAATCGAGCCTGGCCGAAAATCGAACCTGGACCCTGGAGGTGCAAAGTGACAGTGCTAACCACTACACCACCGTGCCACCCTATGTAACTTCTTTCTTTAAGAAATGAGTTGTATAATAAATATTTATATTCTGATAAAACTCTATTTTACTGTAGGTGTATCAAGATGTTACATATGTTAGACTATGACAACACCTGTGGACTTCTAGTGATTTTTGAGAATGCATGAGCTGCTATTGCTTGAAAAGAACTAGAAACACTACACAACACTCCTTAGGACTTCTAGCATTAACAAGCTTCTAACGTACATCTTTTGCTGGAGTTGAACACAGCTTCATTTAAAGGCCATGCTCTGAGACGTTATAAAAGATAGAAAAAAGTTCTCTCGCCTTATCTGCGCTTCGTAACACTTAAAGGAAATATAGGGATGTGTTTACATAAAACAAACTGCCAAGAGAATACCTCCTCCAACTCCCTCACTTGGATCTGATGGCCATTATGCAACTCCTTTAGTTGGAGGCGTTGAATTTAAACTTCCTGCCGACTACGGTGAAATTTGCACATATTTTCAGAAGCATTTGTTTAATGATATAACAAACATGGACAGAGTATCTGAGACGCTTGGGTTATCAACATGATCTATAGCGAGTAGTGCAAAAACACACTGGTTCTTTTAAATAAGGGATATTTCATGGCTTCCATGACATGAAATGTCACCACAACTAAGAAGTCAACTTTTAAGAGCATTTAAGAAGGGTCAAATTATTCGGCTGCATCAAGCAAAGAAAACAACTAAGGAAATTACTAATAACCTAGCTGGAACTGGGTTAAGAAACCCTTTAAAACATTATGAAAACCTGGAAGGATTGTGCTGAACCATACAAGACTGCACAACACTGTAGAAGCAGAAAGAAATCATTAATGAAGTCGCATGGTAAAAACTTATAATAATAAAAAAACAAAAATCAACAGTAAAAACAAAAACTATGTTTAATAGTGACAGTTAAAGCATTTCCACATAGTGGGATGAGAACGCACATTGATTGAACCTAAACAGCTGTGTGTCCATAAGAAAAACACTTAGTGAGACTAATCAGAAAAAAAAAATGCTTCAATTTGTTATATTAAATGAACATAAAGATTGAAATTTGGAACAATGGAAAAAGGTCATGTGGTCTGATGAGTCCAGACTGACCCTATTCTAGAGTAATGGGTGACATCATGCATCCAGTTTCCTACTTCATCTGTTCTTCACGCACAGGTTGGAAATGACAATTCTGACTCCTGAATTTCCAACATGTTCCTTTTCTTCTGTATTCTCGTTCACAGACAATGACATAACGAGCTTTTTGGAGCAAAATATAGTTAAAAACCTTCATAGAATCCTGCTTTTAAAAGTTCTACAGTTTTTTGTGTGTGTGCAAAAAGCTGCAGGAAAAGGTCTTTGTTGGGTCATCTGGCATTTCTCACAAACCGCCTCTAAATGTAGGCGCTTCTTTCCATATTTACTTGCAAACCATTCCAACACTGTGAGACGACCATATGTCACGGCGGGCCGTACACACACTGCGTTCACGGCACAGCTCCTCCCACACCCCAAGCGGAGTTCAAGTTCACAGCCAGCAACCAGCCACAGGAAACGGGGGCAGGGCGCCATAATCCTACACGGCTGGTTTCATATTTCCACTCATTGTGGAAACGGCACTATAAAAATAGGCCAGGATGCTAGTTTGGTGAGTGTGGTGTTTAAACCTAATAGCAGTAACCTCGTGTCTTTCGCCAGATTCCTCTTAGATTCTGAGAGTTATGGAGAACCCCATCTCCGTGGATCATGGACAACGCGGCTCTCTCCTCCACGATTCCGCCTCTCGATTCAGTCAGGCCCACCGCTCCTGCGAACTGCTACACAGTTCGATTCCCGCCAGTCGGGTCTGTGTACAGTACATGGAGTTTGCATGTTCTCCCCATGTTGGTGTAGTCTGGGTTTTGCTCTGGGTTCTTCGGTTCCCTCCCACAATGCAAAGACATGCAGATTAGGTGCGTTGCCGTTTCGAAATTGCCCCTAGTGTCTAAATATGTATGTGAACGTGTGTTGACTGAATGTCCTACCACGGTCACCTACAATGGTCACCATTGGCCTCCACGGTCCCTAGTTAGACTACAGAGGTTCCTATATGGATGAATAGATGGTGGATATGGGAACTGGGATCCCACAAAACATTGCCTATCAAGAGACCTATAGTAAGTAGGGATGTCCCGATACCGATACCGGTATCGGGTATTGGCCTCGATACCACATTTTTTAAAGTACTTGATACCACGGTCTGAGAAATGTCCATTTTTGAGCGGCGTGTAAGGGGTTAATCACAGGTGCCGAGTGCCCGCCCCCAGGCCCCGCCCCCAGCTCACAGCGGGAAGAAGGCAAGTCGAGACATGTCCGCCGTGTGGAACTATTTCAAAGTGAATGAAGACGGCAAAACAAAGGCGG
>JAQQZS010000013.1:9246737-9267872 GCA_030068045.1 Platyallabes tihoni | reverse complement strand
GTGAGGACTCTCACTGCTGCATTCTGGACTAACTGGAGCTTATTTATGCATCTAGCTGAACAACCAGACAGTAAGGCATTACAATAGTAATGTTCTCCCTGTGCTTAGTAGGTTTTCTTCGAGTGGTTCCCCCACAGTCCAAAAACATGCAGATTAGGCTAATTGGCAGTCCTGTAGCATGTGAATGTTGACCAGAGATCCTACCACGGTCATAAAATGGGAATAAATACAATGGTCACCATTGGCCACCACAATCCCTAGTTGTGTTAATGTTATGGGTGACCAGTGTATATGTCTATATATGAAAAGGGAGCCAAGTTATTCTGATAAGGGCTAAATTGTGTTGATTAGACAACTATGCCAGAGCATAAAGCTCTTAAATAACAGGTCTTGTAGAGGTTTCCCAGTACGCACTGGTTAGTCCCTACCAAACCCAGAACACGCAGTGCATCGTGACTTGCTGTATATGAGAGTGCATAGTTGCAAATCAGTTAAAGTGCCTATGCTGATCCCTGTCCACCACTAAAAGTGCTTACAATATGCATGTAAGCATCAATACTGACTGGTTGTGTGTGTGTGTTGCTTACTGAGAGAAGAAATGCACGTTTATTGTTTTGTACAACTTTGAAGATTGGATTTGCTTTATATCCAAGTGGAATAAAAGAGATCTCAGGTTGTGTGGCTTTAGAAAATCAGGACAATCATTTTTTTTTTTAACTATATTGAAATAAAAGCTCAGATTATGCAATAAAGTTTAAAGCCCATCTGAGGAAGTTAAAACCCATCTCATTAAAACGAAAGGAAAACAGTCCTTTTGGTCCCACATTAAACAATTGGCCTTACTGCAAATTTCATTTCAAGCTCAGATAAATGCTCCCTAAAGGAGTCAGTCTTGAGTGAAGCACATTAGCATAAGCCTCATGCGTCTTACCACCTGGTCACCTCAGAACCAGTGCAGTGAACAGATCAAAAAGGACATAAAAAGGATTTTCAGAGAGGCTTTTCTAAAAGGATTATCTAAATGAAAGAGTTCTATTCCAGAAGTACATGTAGTGCTAAGGTACTGTACTTTTTACAGTGTAAGTAAAAAGATAAAATTCTTTTTTTTTTTTTTGAGAGATCAAGAGCTGGACAGCGATACTGGATGAATTTCTACATCTACAAAAAGCCACACACTTTCAGTAAACAGGGCTTGGCATTTAGGTTCAATTCCAAAAACTGACATTCATTATGGATGAGGTGCACAAAAGACTGTCCATGGGTTGAAGGTCATCAGACTGGGCAGAGTACAGAAAGAAGGTCATTGCACAAATAAATTACAGACATAAACATAGCCTCTCAATAAAACCAAGATAAATACGGTGAGTAACTCAACCGTCCACATTGTTGTTGATCATAATGGCAAAAAATAATAATAATGCTAGATAAATCCAGTTATGCTGTATGAGATACAATGATGCATTGCCTGTCGTTAGTATATAAACAAGTTTGGTTTGGTAAAGGCTAGTGGGCATTAAGATTGGTATCGTGTTACAGTGTGATATTTTACAGTTGATATTGAGATATGTCTGCTACTTACTGTACAGTATGCTCTGTAAAGCCTTCATAATGGCTCTTATCTGAGCATCTAAAAAATCTAATTGGTAATATTTAAGGCTCTGCTCCTCTTCAGCAGAGGTACGTTTTGGTCTTGCTTTTCTGGGATGGTCTCCTGACAGCCAGTTTCATCATGGTGCTTGATGCAAATGCAAATGCATTTGACAATACTGTTATTGCAAGAACTAGTCTTAAAGAACTAGTCACCTTCATGTCATAAAAAAACAACTGACTGTTGTTAATGTTACTTAATTACTGTAGATAATTCCATATGTACAGTCCCTCCGTTGACATTGGAGGGAAAAAAAGATTCCGTGGCCATGACTTACTAAGGCATGGGAACAAGACATTACGTTGTGGCCATGACTTAAGGCGTGAGAGCAACATGGTATAGTGTGTGGCCACGAGATAGTATCTCATTCCCACACCTTAGTAAGTCGTAGCCACAACATACTATCTCATTCCCACACCTTAGTAAGTCGTAGCAACAACATAGTATCTCATTCCCACACCTTAGTAAGTCGTAGCCACAACATAGTATCTCATTCCCACACCTTAGTAAGTCATGGCCACAACATAGTATCTCATACCCACACCTTAGTAAGTCGTAGCCACAACATACTGTATTATCTCATTCCCACACCTTAGTAAGTTGTAGCCACAACATTCTATCTCATTCCCACACCTTAGTAAGTCATGGCCACAACATAGTATCTCATTCCCACACCTTAGTAAGTCATGGCCACAACATAGTATCTCATTCCCACACCTTAGTAAGTCAAGGCCACAACATAGTATCTCATTCCCACACCTTAGTAAGTCATGGCCACAACATACTAATTCCCACACCTTAGTAAGTCGTAGCCACAACATACTGTATTATCTCATTCCCACACCTTAGTAAGTCATGGCCACAACATAGTATCTCATTCCTACACCTTAGTAAGTCGTAGCCACAACATACTGTATTATCTCATTCCCACACCTTAGTAAGTCGTAGCCACAACATACTGTATTATCTCATTCCCACACCTTAGTAAGTCATAGCCACAACATAGTATCTCATTTCCACACCTTAGTAAGTCATGGCCACAGAATATTTCTTCCCCAAAATTCACCAGAGGGGTTCTCCATATATATGTGCTATTTTATGGTTTTTAAATCTCCAGTATTGTTCTAGAAGGTAGAAAATAAGTCACAGCTAAGCATTTCAGATCCAAAATTGCAGTTATTAATATGATCAAATTAATATAAGATAAATATTGTAGATCATGTAGAGGTGTACTCATTACATTATACCAACAAATAGACATAATATTTTACCACTAAGAGAGTTTAATCATTAAAAAAAAAAATCATTTGCACATAAAAGAACAAAAAGTATGTTAGAAAGAATGGGACCTTGGTCTTTTAAATCAGCATCAAATAAGCAGGCTATTGACAGAGATTTAAGAGCCTCAGTGTCATTTTTTTCAGTTCATTCAAAATACAGAGGTTCACCATAAATGTATTTGTTCTTGGGATGGAAAATACGTCTCACATTAATCAGCCTCAGGGGTTCCTGAGTTATAAAAAATATTATGGATGTGTTATACTTTTGAGAGAAAAAACATAACTAATGTATAAGTTCAAAGAAGCCATTCGTACATTATATCCGCTTTGAATATACAGTAGTTTAGTAATGCACAGATGATCTTATAAATGAAAATATGATAAGCCTTATTCATAATGATAAGAAAAGGGAAACTCTGGACCACAGTGTATCTTTCATCTGACACTGAGGGAACCTCAGAACAGTGAAGAGCAGCAGTAAAGGGCATTTATCCAGGATATGAGTCAAGCAATGTGAAATGAATTAGCCTCCCAGTCAGGCGGAGAGCTGAATTAATGATGCCTCTCTTTAAGATGATTTCCTCACTGGAGTGAAACACGGTGAGAATATAAATGCACATGAATAATACATGAGAACAAAGAGGAGGCACATATCCATCTCCATTTAACTTTTTCTTCTACTTGCAATCTTCCAAACTGTCTGTGCCATTGTTTTGTCTACAGACAGATGAAGGTGACCCAAACTAGACAACTTTTGCTCAGAAAAGCAAAGAAAATGCACAATGACACTTAAAAAAAAAAAAAAAGTCACATCTTAGCAAGTAAAAATAACTTAAAGTCAAATTTATCAGGTATGTCCAACTATAAAATTCAAATAAACTAGTATAAGATTATTGGACCTATTTGTAGTCAAGTTTTACTAATGTCAAGCTTGACATATTCTTTTTTTTCTTTGGTTATAATTTTGCTAGCAATAATTGCTTAAAATTAGGTAAAATATTTGTTGCATAGTGTGTGAATGACCAGGGGTTCGACCATGGTCCTAAATATGTAAATACTGTATATACAACGGTCACCATTGGCCTCCACGGTCCCTAGTTGGACTACAGAGGGTCCTATATGGCTGAGCGGATGGATTCGTTAACAAAGCATGATTATTAAAGCTTGGAATAAAAAATAAATATCTAAAAATGTTACATAATCTTATATTTGGTTTGCTAGAATCTTAGAAGTGATTATACTAAATGACATAATTATTGCACTACATGATAAGAAATTTTACCCTGGTATGTATTATAAATTACTATAGTAAACTACCATAATATATAATAGTGTTACTGTGATACAGTATGTTACCACAGTGGGCACCATATGATTTAATAGAGTACCAGTATGGGTACTATGGCAGTCCAGTAGGTACGATGATAGTTCTATGGTACATACCATTATATTTTGATGAACACCAGGGTAGGTACTGTGGTTCTTCAGCGGGTATCTTGGTAGTACTATGGTGTGTACTTCAATGCATTGGTGAATACCAATACCATTGGTGAATTGGTTACCAAACATCATCAGGTATCATGGTATGTTTGTACATACTGTCATGCTAGTATGTTAGTGCCAATCACTGGATGGTATGGAATAGTACAGCCAGAACCATAATCAAATCCTGGTAAACTTTGTTAGCTGCTGTGGTACCTAATACGTACCATGGTACTCACCAGAGTATCATTCTACTGAGCATGATAGAAGCATACCTGTACCATGGTAATTGATCTTATGAAAGTGATAAAACATTGCATGTGTAATGTTATGAAAAACTTTAGGGTGATTATTCAAGATTGCATGCAAGTTACTTAGGAAACAGAAAAACGCTAATAGATAACCATACAATAAAAAGCTTCAGCAACAGAAGAGGAAGGTGTAAGGACACAAAGAGAGGAATGGAAATGTTAGACAGTTCATTAACTGACATAATTCTCGTACCTGAGTTTTTGTAATTGAACCTCAATTGAATGTCTTCTGCTCACTGATCTGTCTACAGCATTTGGATGTTCAGCTTTATGGCAGGTTTGAATATAAATAAATCAGTATAAAAGCATATAAAGAGCAAAATTTTAATTTGACCTTATTTATTAGAATGTGTAGTGTAATTTTTTTTTACAGTCCCAGAATAATTCAGTGGTGTGTTTTTTTTCTTGCTTGATAACTTTACACTTTACATTCTTAGAGCTAATCGATAAGCAGTTCTTTGAATATTCCAATATTTAAACTTGAAACTCTGTATTTCAATGTCGTATGTATAACTCTAATAATGCAGAATAAGGGAAGTGACCAATGTTCAGCAAAATGTTGCTACACTGTCTGATCCAGGATGGTGTCAGTCATTTCCTGTCTTTTTCCTCCCCAGAGTCAGCTTGTTATATTATAAGGAAAGTTGCTGAAGTCAGCTAGAACGTACGCTATGCAGTGCCATAGATAGCTGATGCCAAAAAATCTGTGATGGAGACACTGCATATGAGCGTGACCTTGAGCAATTAGCCATGACCATGTCTAATTTAGTATTTGACTTTAATCAAGAAATTGAATTTTGATCTACTATGTGAACGAGGGATGTTTAGATGTTATGAGCAAGAAATCAACTCACAAGACATCTGTCATTGATTTAATATATCGAAAAGCCTTATCTTATATGCAAATGTAAAATTCATGCCTTAATCATTATGTGCACCTCTTGGTAGTAAGTTACATACTGTATGTTAAATGAATTGAAGTAACTCAAAGCTGATTTGTTTGCATATTTTGAGTATTTTTAAATTTGTCAATTTAGGTCAAGTCACTCAATGTCCCTTAGTCATAATATAGATTGTAATTTTTAATAAAATGTTTAAAATGCAAAGATTTGCCATTATGGTGCAATATTAATTAAAAATAAAATCCAATTAAATGTTGGTGGGTAGCTGGAGGTCTCGACTTGATTGGTGCCTCCATATTGTTATTTTCAGTTTTTTCTTTCCTCCCCCACAGGCAGCTTGTTATCCTACAACCAGAATTGCTGAAGTCAGGCAGAATTTAAAGTAAAGTATGCAGTGCTGTCGCTGGAGAAAACCAAAAATCCGTGTGTGAATGAGCATTTGGGTGAGCGTATGCGCCCTGCGATGCATTGGCACCCTGTCCAGGGTGTACCCCACCTTATGCCCTAAGTCTCCTGGGATAGGCTCCAGGCCCCCCAAAACCCTGTATACAGGATAAAGCGGTATAGAAGATGAGTCAGTGAGTAAGTGATGTTTTTCCACCAATATACAGTATATCCCTCTCTGTGGAATTACATTCAGCTTTGTGTTAGTTAGCTTTATAGCTCATGTTAGCCGTGAACAAAACTATAAGTGGATCTCCTGTCCACAGCCTTTTTCATCATATTCCACATGTTTTTGAAGAGATTTAAATCTTTGCTCTTAGCGGGCCATTCCAAAAAGTTTATTCTGAGCCATTCATTTGTTGACGGAGTATGTGTTCATCCTGAGCTGTCTGCAGGTTGTGCACCATAACAGATTAATATTCTGAGCTATTCCTGATTCTCTCTGTCGTGATTAAACCCAGAGTCCCAGCTGAAAAGAAACAGCTCCATAGTACAATGCTGCCAATACTCTGCTATGTCATGGGTCTTGTGTTTTTCACCAAACACAAAAGATCCTCCATTTTAAAGTTGAAAGAGTCCGTTCTTATTAGTGCTGATTGTTCTGAGTCCTGGAAAAGAGAAAACAGTTCCCTTCGGCCTTGTACTTGAGAACATTCGATGTAAGAGAACATAAGGTTATAGATAAAACCTCTGTTCCTTGAAGGTGAAGAATAATGTACCAAACAGTTGTGCCATGGTTTTCAACAGTGTTTTAAATTCAGTCTGAGATGCCATTCTCGCTCATCACTATGCATCATTTACACTACCATACTGTTATGAATGGATTTTCAGCGAGAGAGGCAATGCAATATATCACATTCAACAAACTCTTGTAAAACTAGCACTAAATTTATAGGACTGTTTAATCTCTCAGTATAATTGTGTAATACTTTGTCTTTTTGTTATTTAGTGCACATACAGAAATGTACATTCTGTCTTATGAATATAGGGATGAATAAGGAATGAGGAACAAAGCTCATTACAAGGAATAATCCTAAAAACGTTAAAGGGATGGAAAATATTTATTTTGCACTAAGAGGAGTGTGATTACAGGTAGAGCAACTTTGAGTGGCGTAAATTGAATCTACCCACTGTTTAGTGATTGGATAAACGAAAATCAGATCATCTCTAAGTTGTGCTGTTTACAGTACAACTTCCCACTGGCAGCCATATTATTAATTTGGAAATGTTGTATAATTAAAATAATAATACATGTTTACAATGCTATTTGAGTGCAGACTCGCATAGGCAAACACAGGCAACCTTGAAAATTTAATGAAACTCCCCTGAAGGCCAACACTTTTCCATGAAGGTGTCACGAACGGGTGGTTATGGCTGATGGTGTTGCCGTGGGCATAAAAGGCAGGCATACAGTAGGCGCAGAGGGGTGTTTTTAAACAAAAGAGTCTTTGATCATGATAACATTAAACGTGCAACATAAAGAAACAAAACCAACAAGGGAACAAACAACAAACTCAACTATAAACAGAGGCTCTAGGACATAACACACAGGACTGAGACTCTGACGAAACACGGGTTCTATGACTAAACATACAGTGCTAGGCATGGAGCTGACATGGGACAAGACAAGCACGGAGGCACCAGAGGACGAGGGACACCGAGAGACTGGAGAAACATAGACTGGTGACTAGGTACATGGTAATCAGCTAAGCACGGCTATTAGCTAAACATGATAACTAGCTAACCATAGCTAGTAGCTAAGCATGGCAATTAGCTACACGTTCACTTAGCTAAACATGTACTTAGCCCCACAGACAATTAGCTATCCTTACCTATAGCTAAACACTAGGATAACACACATGGGGGAACACACTCAACAACACTTACCTAAATACTAACATAAAACAACATTTCACGATACCGAATCAACTCCACACACACACTGAAACTCCATAGACATAGAACCATTAACACACTTGAGCCTCTTTTATTAAAACAATGAACAGAACATACAATCACATCTAAATGAAAATACAAAGTATACAAAACAAAATAAAACAAAATAAAACAAAATAAAACAAAATAAACCACCCACTTGCATGACAGTGATTATAAACCAACAATGCTCGACCCAGTTTCCCAGACTAATCAGCTATTTATAGAGGATATAATGATCTGCCTCGGATCAGGTGAGCTCCCGCATCACCTGACCGAGGTGCCTTCTGGGAAACTGAGTCTGCAAACAAAAAAACTACAAACAAAATAGTGACCTCTAGTGGAGATCCCTTACAGAAGGTCAAATCTGCAGAATGTGACTCCCCAAAACCTCTGATGGATTATGTACAATTCTATTTCAGCAACCTCCCTAAACGTGGCCTTATCCTCCTTGTATGGTTTCCCAAATTAACAGAATTACAGATCATCGCTGGGTTGGAGATCATCAAACATTAAGGATTAATGGAGCACTAGCCCAACAATTTGGCAAGCAATCAGTATGTCGTAGTCAATGCTTGGTTTGGAGCACATTAAATGTTAACCAGAGACAATTTCTGGATAAATTGTGAAGTGGGATGCACATAGGGATCCTGAGATAGGGCCATTCCCCCAAACTGGGTGTGGGAGTATGTTTACGTGAAGGGGAATAGTTAAGTCTGGTTGTCTTAGTAACGGCCTCTCTGCAAAAACTTAGTCCTGTGACCAGGAACTTGACTGTTTTTCTTCTCGGACGACATCTTAAGAACCATCCGTGAGAACCGGCTGAAGGATTCCATGTACTGTAGGTTTTGTATTGGTTTGTATTTTTCTATTGGAAACAGGTAGGTTTTATTGCCTTTATTGCGTCTACAGTACATGCTAGGGCTGCAGGAACAAAGGGGTTCTGCTGTATGTTTTAATATAAGTTTTGTACATACCAGATCCTAACACTGCGTCCAAAGGCTTCTACAATACAGTGGCCACTATGCCTGATGGGTGCATCACTGCAGGCATTTTTTCGCTGACTCACCCCTCTCCCTGGAATATGGTAAATCTGAACTCATCAGACTACATTAAACTCCAAAGCTCAATCTTTATGAAGCTTTTTTTCTGATTAGTTTCACTAGTTGGTTTTCATATGGTTATAGTTGGGATTTCTACCATTTGTGATTTTTTTTTGGTTTACAGTATATCAGCTGTAACATTACAAGGCAAAACATGAAGCCCATTTTCCTGTAGGGTTCCTTGTGCCATCTGGAAAGCTTTGGCTTGGGACATATTTCCACAAAATCTCTGGGTGTGTGGCACCAGTACATTGGCAGCAGATCTTTTGTGTGCTGTGGTTGCGGGGTGAGGCCTCAGCGGATTGACACATGCATCCCATGGGTGCTGGATTGGAATAGGATCTGGGGAATTAGGAGGCCGGGTTGGAGGCTTCAGGCTCTTTGCCAGTTGGCTGATCTGGTACCTTTCTATCATAGCCAGCATTTACTTTTTTGATGAATTGTCCTGCATTGGAATTTCTGTGTGATTAGACCAAACCTTTGCTCCTTACGGGCATAAATGAGGCATGGGTACACATGATCCTGTCACCTGTTTACTGGTATGAAATTGGTATTCAGTGGTAATGTTACAATGGTTATTATTGGACAGTCCATCTACACCTACAGGGGCTCAGGCACTAGGAAGGGTACACTGCAGACAGGGTGCCAATCCACTGCAGGACACGAGGACGCACACACTCACTCACACACTACAGGCAATTTAGAAATGCCAATCTGTGTGTCTTTAAACTGTGGATTGTGGAAACCGAGGCACCCAGAGGAAACCCACCAAGCATGAGGAGAACATACAGAACAGAAGGCATGATTCGAACCCCCAACCCTAGCGGTGCGAGGCCACAGTGCTAACCATTATGGCACCGGTCCGCCTGTCTATCTCCATCTTAAGAGTGAGGTCTTTCTTCCCCTACTGAGGAGGAAGAAACTTATTAGTATGTATTTATCACAATTAAGGTGTACCCAAGTTCATTTGACTGCAAAAAATAATGAAAATCGGTGAAGCAGCAAAAAGCATAAAAAAATTTGACTCAGCTTAATTTAATGATTTAAAGAGACTATATTTTACTTCTGACTTAACCTGCTCTTCAGATAATCAACAAAAGTTATTCTTCACCATAATGTCTTGAGCATTTAATTTACACCAAGCTTCTGCTTTACAAAAGACAACTTCTTATTGAATGATCTGTCAAAATGATGGCTTTCCCTTTATGCTCTCTCTAAAAAAAAGTAGGTGTGCAACTTGGTGACTCATTTTGAATTAACTCATCTCTTTATGCAGAAAGCGAAGTCTCTGGATTAACAGTGACAATCCATGGTGTAAAAGATCCAAAAGGATTTCTCTAAAATAGAGTTCTTCCCCTGCAAGGAATGAATATTTTGTACAACAAAATGATCCAAATCTTCTTCTATTAGGTGGCACTGTCAATAAAGTTGTCCAGTCTAGAGTCTGACTCTCAAAACTGGCTCTCAAAAATGTCACAAATGATCTGATATGGGCTTGCTTCCAGTTTATGTTAATAACTATGGTGGACCAAAGAAACAACCAAGCCAGGGAAATACATGGCAATGATAGGAAAGTCAAGTAAAGGCCATGGGAAAATATTTCAACTGGAGCAGAAATTATGTAAACCAGGACTCTACCTTTTAGTTACAGCTGTTGTGATATTATAATATGCTTGGATAAAAACTAGGTAGAACGTTTTCTCAGTATGCCAGCACCATGATCAGCCTGCCTGCTTCATGTCTGAAACCCTGGCCTCCCAGGAACTCCTTTAATGACCAGTTTGGAAATGGCTTAGAGGGAGGTAAGGACTGTAACTGTATTGGGATGTGCCAATAACTCCCACCCGAGTATATATAACATGCAAGTGGTGTTCATGAATGATGGTGTCTCCAGTTCTCATAGACAGATGCGTCTCTCATAGACACAAGCTGGGGACAAGTTATCTGTCGATTTTCAAGGAAGGAAGAAAGTTCTGTAGTGGGAATGACTACAGTGGGGATTGAGCCACCTCGGCCAAGATCGTTATTCACGGACAGCCTTCCTTAAAATGTTTTCATCATTCAAATGTTTACAGCCAACAGTCTCATCTCTGTACTGTTTCCCTAAATCTCAATCGATTTTACACCTTCATTCACAAGAAACTCCATCACAAGTCCCGGTTTGGTTTGAACACCCCTCGTATTTTATATACATATCAATGAGTTGCAGTGCAGTGAGTTGCAGGTGTTTTTCTAGCTTTAGTGGTACTGCTATAGTTAATGCTGGCTATGTATTCCAACTAATCGAATTTGAATACTGCATGCATTATAAATACTCTCTATTGCACTGTATAGACTGGATTAAACAAATGAACTGGTAGATAACAAGCATTTTTAGTAGTTTTTACAAATATGTTAAATGCATCAGATATCATTAATGATGTATTATAATAAATGGTCAGACAGACCTGACTCACCCAATCAGACATGCTATTAACATTCATTCCAACTCATTTCAGGGGATAAAAGAAACTTCTTTTGTGACAGCACTTAAAGGATGGTGGGAATGTCAGTAGATAATGCAAGTCAGAATTAATTAGTTTTCACAATTGTAAAATGGATGACATGATTGGAGCTTGTCGGCACCAATACCCTTAGCTGTTCTCTGAGAAATAGCAATTACTCAGCATTATTGGATTTCAGAGAAGAAGGCGAGGCTTGACTTTGACCGAGACTACTGGCTGTAAATGAAACGGCATACTATTCAGTAGCACCGAAGATATCTCCAACTACTCCATAGTGCACCATAATCGCTACAGCTTTGTAAGTTACAAATAAAAGTGCCTTCTCCCATGATAAAAAGTCTGTTGGCCTCTAACAAATGTTAGCCAAGACAGAATGTCCTGAATGTCTATGTAAATAATACAGCACTTATGGGACCGGTAATTATGGGGAATAACCACCTGTTCAAGGTCACTACAGGAAGAGGTGTCTACACAACAGATGTCTACACAACATGCAGGTTTTTATTTGGAGTACTGAATTAAATGCATGAGATATTACACTCTTGTTCATATTTCTGTCTGGATGGGGCTTAATGGGAACGCTGGGAGATTTCATTTAACTGTTGAGAGGCGCCAGGAAATTAATTCACTCACTCATCGTCTATACCATTTTATCCTGTGTACAGGGTCATGGGGGCCTAGAGCCAATACAGTATATTACATGGCACATACTCACACTATGGGCAATTTGGGAACGCCAATCAACTTAATCTGCATGTCTTTGGACTGAAGGAGGAAATCCACCAAGCACAGGGAGAACATGCAAACTTGATGCACTCGGACCTGAGGCGGGAATCGAACCCACACTCTAACCACTACGCCAAGTGGTGTGCACCAAGGACCGCCACTACATCATGTCGCCAAGTGGTGTGCACCAAGGACTTAGTACATCCGACTGGGCATTGTACGTACTGTAAATACCCCTGAGCATCATCTGAAACTGGAATAATACAAGGAAAGAGTCCCACTTTCCTGTTGTCTCTGGGATGAGGTGGAATCTGCCGGGATCCGACAGTAAGATCAATGGTGCTGATCGCCTTTTTGGCTCGGTGTAATCAGATTTGTGAGTCTCTGATTGTGATTACACTGAGGCAGCAGCAGTCCATGGAAAATCGGCGTGTACCATCCTATTTTCTAACAAGCACCACCAGAGCTGATGATGCAATATTTGATTCTTTTATTATCATCATTTACCATGCTCCAAGAGTTTTCCGTCTTCATGCTGCAACAAAGTCTGTGTAAATATTGATGTGCTGTAGGGTGGCAATTAACTACGATAAGCATTTTCGTACATATACAGTACTCTTCAGCACTTAAGAGGTCACTCAAAGGTCAATTTGGCACTCTTAATTTAACGCAAGCAGTTAAACATTGGAATGGACATTGGGAAAAAAAGGATCCCAAGTCACAGATAGTCTACTTTCATTTACATTAATGGTCAAAAGGTGTAATTTAAATCAATAGGTGTGTATTAGCGAGAGAGAGAGAGAAAGGGCGAGAGAGATATAGATGACTCTTGCATTAGGTGACACTTCACAATAACAGATTCTGTGATCGATACGATTATACGGTAATGAAGTGTCATCGCTTTCATCCATGTGAAACATGTCCCAAATCAGCACTGCGGTAGGGAATAAATCGTTTATCTATTTTGTGCACTCAAACAGCATTCTAAGCCCAAGGGTTCCATCTGTCCTTTGAATGCTCCAGCGACCCCTGAGTTTTGTTCAGAATTTGACACAACCTGGTGCTCACAAAGACTTTCGGAATGAAGGTCAGTAAATTAGGTCTTCTGCGATAAACTGGTCGGAGTTCACAAAAGGCTTAAAGGCTTTTAGGGCTGTATTCTAGTTTCATTAATATTGTATTTCTGTGCTTTGTGTGTTGTTGTTGTTGTTTTTTTACTGGGAATTTGATCTGAACAGACTTGGCAGCAGGTCAACCTTTCATTCTGCCACCAATTGAATTAAACAATATTCATGTGAATATAATAGAATATTCATGGCCATATGTTTATACTGCAAGGCTGGCCCTGGGTCTGTTGGCGCCCAAGGTGAGTTGTTACACTGGCAACCCCCGAAAACACCCCCACCAAATCTGACCCAAGCAATGAAGAGGTTTAGGGTTAGACCTTGCTTGTTGATCTGAACTGAATTTTTATTTAAATTATAAATTCATACAACATTAGGTTTTTAAAATAATAAACATTTCCCTACAGAAATAAAAATGCATGAAAGAATAACTACAAAGCACAGTATCATGCATCAATATCATGCATTATTAAAAAAAGAATAACCGGATTAGTACATGTGTTTCAAACAATGTAGATAAAATTAGTATACTATATGTATTATTCAGTACTATAGAACTACCCTTATCAGTGAGAAATGTGAAATAAATGCTTTCTGTAGGAGTTTATCAGTCTCTTAAATTTAGCAGTCCCTTAAGGCGATAGTGCTAATCACTACGAAATAGTCGTACTGTACCATAATTAAAAAATGAATAGACCAAGCTTTAGGGATATGGGACAGGGTCCGTCCATGTGCCATCAGGCAACAGATACTGTACTCCCCACTCTGAAGATATATCCATCATTTCTGTGGCAGTTACTTATGTTGTCGGATTGCCAGCTCGAACACCCAACTGTATGTGAGCACTTGGGATTGAAGGACCTTGCTCAAGGGTCCTACAGTGGCAGCCCAGTGGCATTGGTGCTGGAACCGGGGACCTCCTGATCCAACACCTTAATCTCCAAGCAATCCATTCCTCCAAACACCATAATATAAATATGAAATTAAACAGCACAAACACCTAATATGTGATACACGAGACAGGATGCTGTTGCCTTTGAATCAAAGCACATGGAGTTATACAGTAAACATGACATTTCTATTTAGGGAAAGCTCACATTAAAATAATAATAAAAAAGGACACAAATAAGTACATAAATAAGCCAGTAAAACAAGTGTTCATAATGATTATTATTAAGACATTACATATATTGCCATGATACGCCCAACAGCATAGCCACTTTGTGTCCAAGAAGCTGTTATACTTCCTACACCCGGTTTTGTCCACTACGTCCTGCTCTCTGACCTGGATTTTTGTATGTTTAAATTAGGAACCAAAAACCATTTAACACTCCAATGACCAAGTCTTCAGTTGCCCAACCAAAATTCAGTTCACACACTTCCATAGTTCGTCAACTTGATCTTTTTAAAATGCGGTACTGTGAGCAGTACGAACTATTTTTTTCCTTTTATGCATGCATCCCCAGCCATGCACTAACCAGCATGACTTAAAGCAGCATTGTGTACACTGCATCATGCACAATGTTTTGATTTACTCCAGTTTGATTAACAGCTCAGCTCATAGAATATTAGTGATATTAAATATGAAATGAATGAAGCCTTCACCGCTGGCGTTCATCATGCTGCATGTTAATGATGCTCTTGTTCACTCTTTAGCTGCAAGCTGATCCATTCATTTAACTGAAAAATGAGAGCATTCAATGAACTGCGCATTAACGCACAACACTAAGTTGCACATTAATGGTCAGTAGTGGTGATAAATTTGAGCTGTCAACAATAAGAAAACTTAACCTAATTCCAGGTTTTTGAGTCTAAAACTCTTGCAATTATAGGTTTCCAAATCCAGAAAAAGGTAGAATATATATATATGTGTGTGTGCAATGCTGCTTTAAGTCATGCATATATATATAAAAGACCTAGAGATGTTTTACAAATCAACATCTGTCCAGTTTCAATAAGGCTGTGCTTTCTCTAGACTTAGATTCGCCTTACTGGCCGAAAGATTGACAACAGGATTTATTGGACGTACTGTCAGTAATTAGGAACAGATTCAGCGTAATTCTGAGAAAAAACTAATTTTCTTTTTCTTTTCTGATCATAAGAAAGCAGATTATTTTATTCCAGCAATATTCACAAAATAGAATACTCCATAAACCTTTGACAAATATGCTTCAATTCTCTTCCGTCTTATAGAAAATTTAATCTTGATGAGCAAATTACTGCATTTCTCCCTTTTTATCTGCTCATTTATTGACTCTGATATTATTAGCCAAGCAAGTAAGAACTTGATTTGCTCTGGAGATTAAAGGGATTTTTGATTGGTTTCACAGAACTGCTCTTGATCTTCATGATGAAGCAAGCTGCTGAATTTTATTCGTTTGAGTGAGTGAACAGATCAAGTGAGCATGAATGATGGATCAGTTTTGCAAAACAAATGCAAGCCTACAGATCTTCATTCCTGGCCTGTGATTTCTGGAATGAAACTTTTAAATGTGCTTTCTATCAACGTTGGTCATTATATAACAGTGTCACTAAAATGTACATTATAAATAAACGAAGAATGTATGGTGGCCGAGAAGTGCAAAACAAAATAACAAATTTGAAAACAAAATAACATTCAAAAACAACAACCTAAAACAAAATAACAAAACCAAAAACAACATACGGTTTTGTTATTTTGTTTTCAAATTTGTTATTTTGTTTTGTGTTTTGTTATTTTGTTTTGCACCATAAGAATTCTAAAAATACAACAACTAATAATAATAATAATAATAATAATAATTAAAAAATAAAATTTGCATTGTATGTACAACTGGAAGTTGTAAGTGCTGCTTAATGATACTATTTGACCTCCTAGGGAAAACTGTATGAGTTTGTTACTGAATGATTATAAATATTAAAGTTAATGTACCAAGTCTAACTCTGTTTGCTTTAAATCAGATTTTATGCTGAATAGTCTCACTGGAGAAGAGCTCAATCTGCGAGTGTTTTTGGTGGTTACTGTATGTTCTGTCCAGCAACATTGAGACTAATACTGTTCTTATCATTTCTTTTTAAAAGTTAGTTTAAGTAAATTACTTTGACAAAATGATTGACTACATGCTGGAATAATGTAGAACAAATGACCTCAACACAATGTTGCAAATAGGACATTAAAACAATATTTAATGATAGCATTTAGGTTTAACCCTCAACAGTATCTTGTCCTTGAAATCTCCATATTATTGCTGGTAGCTTTTTGTCCCCTACAACCATACTGATGGCTTGAATATGTTTCAAACCTTTTCTCACGGAAGGAGTTGCTTCTTCTGCTGAACAAATAAAAAGTGTGATAATAGCCTTGAGGTGGTGTGAGCACTGATTTGCAGAAATATATTTTTATTACAGTGGTGTAGTGGTTAGCACTGTCGCCTTGCACCACCAGGGTCTGGGTTCAATTCCTGGCCAGGCTCGATTCCTGTCTCTGCGTGCATGGAGTTTGCATGTTCTCCCCGTGCTTGGTGGTTTTCCTCTGGGTACTCCGTGTCCTCCCACAGGACAGGCTAATTGCAGGTTAGGCTAATTGGCGTTCCCAAATTGCCCGTAGAGTACACATTCTGTCCAGGGTGTACCCTGCCTTGCGCCCTAAGCCTCTATAGCCTCTGTAGTGCCCTATAGGCTACAGGTCCCCGTGACCCTGAATACAGGACAAAGCGGTATAGAAGATAAGTGAGTGACCATGCAGCTAAAGCCATGCATGAGAAATGGGCATGAATTTAATTACTGAGCTGAACGCAGGATGTGTTTAGTAAATAAATCTGGATGCACAGTAATTTTTAAAAATATTTTAAATGAGCATATATCTGCTGATGGCCTTGGCAAGAAAAATGAAAATCACTGTGATTATTTAAACTGGGTGGTTAACATAAAACTGTCAAAGCACTGAAACACCATAAATAATTGATATTTAGTATATGCATGAGATTTTATGAAGAATTCTTTTAATGAAAAAAAAAAGTGAAATAATTATACATTGATCAGCCATAACATTAAATCTATTAACACTAAAACCATATAGACTTTGGGTTCCCGCTATGCTGCCTGGTCAGCTCTGGTCCCTTGTGGCAAGACATGGATTCTTTGTGTATTGTGGATTGCAGGACGGAGCCTGCATGGATCAAACTTGTTTGTCCGCCGCATCCCATGAGTGCTCAATCGGTTTGGGATCTGGGGAGTTTGGAGATGGAGTTAGTGGCCTTGGGCTCTTTGCTTGCCGGGCCCTGTACATGGCAGGCTGTGGTGCAGTGTGTATTCTGGTGAATTTCATGACGATTTGTGCTGCATTGTTTTTCTTTTGGGCTTGAACTGGACAGGTCTTTGTTCCCGTGGGCATGGGTGAGCCTTGGGCGCCCATGATCTTATCACCAGTTTGCTGGTGTACAGTTGGTGAATTTATTTGGCAGTGGCGTTGATGTTATGGCTAATCAGTGTAAGCTTTTAAATAGAAAAATATTTTCTATCCAACTTTTATGCTCATTGTGAATTAACTTTGTACATCTTGTTGGATCGGGGTGGTGGTTTAATGGTTGGCACTGTCGCCTTAGCACTTCCAGGGTCCAGGTTCGATTTGTGCCTGGAGTTTGTATGTTCTCTGCGTGCTTGATGGGTTTCCTCCTGGTACTCCGGTTTCCTCCTACAGTCAAAAATATGCAGATTAGGCTAATTGCTGTTCCAAAATTGCCCATAGTGTGTGAATTAGTGTGTGTCTGCCCTGCGATGTACAGTATCGGCACCCTGTCCCAGGGTGTACCCGACGACCCTGGCATACAGGATAAAGCGGTATAGATGATGAGATGACATCTCGTGGGGTAGCAAGACATCAAGTCTTACAGTACATCTTACATGTTGTTAAGTAATTTAGAAAAGACTTAGGAAATGCGGCGTTAAGGATGCAGAGGCACGCTCAACTTTAATGACCATCGTAAAACTTCATATCGTCTTGTTGCAGAGATCTTTGGCTTTCTATGGGGAACCTCATAGCTTCACATGATTCTATTTTCACTGCTTTCAAACAAGACGTTAGCTGCACTTCAGGCCAAAACTATGGTGTAAAATAAAACGTATTACTTTTTACCCATTAATGAATTCCTTGAAAGACTAATGCCCCAATCGACATCGCAATAAAGCCAGAAAAGCTACAGGAGCATAAAACGAATGGTTTACAATGGGCATCGCAGTCTCCTGTGGTTAAGCTGGGGCTAAATAGAATCTGTAGGGCATCTTTATAGCCACATCTACTTTCACAGGTGGAGCGAGCCTACATAATGTGATTTAAATGAGCTATATAAAGGAAAAGAAGGATTGGAAATGTGACAGAGAGTGATGAGAGTCTACAAGGTTCGTGTGCCTTACTGAACAAGAGGATAAGCTGTGATGAGGCAGTCGGTTTCTATGGATGAAGAGATTGAACATCTGGTGTTATGGATGAGCAAGCCATAAAGAGATAAGAATTTATAACTGTTTGGTAAAAACCTGGCGTTCTTCCTTTTACGATCAGCCATTTTTCTTCAGTAATGCAGCTCGGTTAAACGTAGGGCTTAAACAGCCGTTTTCCCCAAAACCATCACTCAGAGGAAGTCAAGAAATCAGAGCCCAATTTAGATCCCAACTAGATAAAATGACACGGGTTAAAAATGCCACTCAGTGTGGTGCTGCCACAGACTCTTGAAAGGGAAGGGCGAAGAAAGAAGACACGACATATCAGAGGATATCATGGCATTTCATCGCAAGGTACTTGTTATGGACAAGATTTGATAATGTCGATTGGACAGTTAAACAATCCTCTCAGATTCGTTTATCATAATGTATGATAAACACCTAATATTGAGTAGGTCCCCTATTTTGCCACCATAACACTGATGCACTGTGTGTTCTGACATATTTCTATCACAACCAGCATTATCCTTTTCCTCAGTTGGATCTACACTAGGACTTGTATTGGATCGGACCACACGGGCAAGTCTTCGCTCCCCATGTGCATCAGTGAGCCCATGGTTTTCCTTCCATGGATCACTTTTGGTATGTCCTGACCACTGCAGCCTGGGAGCACCACTCAGTAGCTGCAGTTTTGGAGTTGCTCTGACCCAACTGTCTAGTCATCACATTTTGTGCATGGGCAAGGAATTTTCATGTTCTCTCCATGCTTGGTGGCTTTCCTCTGGGTTTCCTTCCACAGTCTAAAGACAGGCAGGTTAGTTTTAATGACGTTCCCAAATTGCTTGTAATGTGTGAACGGAGCTTGTGAGTGAGTGTATGTACCCTACCATTCAATTGTATCCTGAAAAAAGTCTCCTTGGACAGGCTCCAGGCCCCCATGACCTTGTGTACGGCATAAAGCTGTATAGGCGATGAGATGACATTTCTTCTACTAAGTTGATGGTTTTCTACCACCTTGCATTTCCATGCTCAGCGATGTTATATAGCAATAAAATGAAGTCAGCTGATGACCTAAATGTACTGCACTGAATGACCAGATTAAGGCATCAATTGAGTTTTTTGCTTCCCTGATGACACAGACATATTCCAGGACAGAAATTTTTGAAAGTGTAGTTCTGGAGTATGATCATCACATTTTGTGCCATAATCAAATCTAAAACTAGATCTCAGAGTGTTGATTTCTTTTTTAACCCAAGGAGTGTATATTGGAATCAACATGACATTTACACTCCGAAATATGCGAATAAGACAAGTAGAACACGACATTATAAAAACTGGTGGAGAAACATGAAGACATGTGGACAAGGCCTGCTCACGATGTCTGTTTAGTTCCTCATTATCAGGTACACACTAGTCTTAGTTTCACACATTCCTCCCATGGGATTCAGAGCATCTGGTACAGTATCTGTTGTAGACTTGATGACAGCCTTCATGCTCTTCCACGAGCTGGTTTCCAGCAGGTAACGAAACCTGACAACGTGACATTTTTTGCATTTTTGCATGACATAGTCGTCTACAAATCAGTAAATAAATAAATAATATTCGATGGATTTGCACGAATAATGTAGTGGTGAGTAATCATGTCGCTGTTTCTTAAAATATGATTATTAAAATATCATAAAGGAACTATTTGCTCCAGTTGTGTAAGTAAAAATGTTTTTGTATTTGATGCCTTTTTTTTTTATATAATCGTTAAAGGTGGCAAAAACTCTTTAGAAACAGATCAATATAATATGTCCTTTCTGTCTGATCCAGACACCTTCACTGGTTCTAAGCGCATTGCAAGAGACATCAAAAATAACCTATCATTGATTTTTTTTTTTTTCATAAAGTGGGATTTAGAAATCCATCAATTTCAGAAAAGATCATCGTCGTTACTATATCTAATAAACTAACACTAGTTTATTAGATATACTGATCTAGTAATTCAAATAGTGCAACCACAGTGAGAAATATGATGATGTACAGTATGATCCTGGGGATATTCTTAAGATGGGTATAGACCAGGGGTACTCAAATATAAATTTGAAAGGTCCACTTACCAAATTTCTATTCTGTTCGAGGTCCGGAAAAATGACTACAAAAAAAGTCAAACCTCAAATTTTCTAACAATACCCAAAAATGACATGGTAGTCCTTTTAGTGTGAAAAGTGACATCTTCTTTGTGCCACCAGTTGTTTGAACTTGGGCATAAAAGGTGT
>JAQQZS010000013.1:9212923-9224406 GCA_030068045.1 Platyallabes tihoni | reverse complement strand
AAATTATAAACCCTTCATTTCTTTGTAAGCGGGCAAACTTAGAAAATCTGCAGGGGATCAAATACTTATTTCCCCCATAGATAAAATTGTAAAAATGTATAACTAATGATGCCAGATCGCAAATATGTCATTTTTAATGAAATAAATTAAAAAACAATGTAGTGCAGCAAATTCGTTCTTTTCTGCTCTCACTAATGCCTTATGACCAACAAGGGTGATGAACTTGAACTTTGTCCAATATGGAAACCTATGGATACCTTGTTTTTTTTTATCCATTACACTTAAAGATCTACTAAGCATAAAAATCTGTTTAAAAAGTATGATTCACACATCTAAAGTCTTGGTTAGTATCTGCAGTATTCCCGGATCTCAGAAATGTCATCTAAAGCCCAAAAGCTCCATATAAATTGATTGCTTAGTGTTGAGCAGTGCTTAATTTGTAAAACATGAGGTACAGGATCACTGGACATGAACAGAAAAGGTCCCAGAAGATAGAAACACAATAAAACAGATTAGGGACTGTAGAGGCCAATGGTGACTATTGTATTTATTTCCAATTTTATGACTGTGGTAGGACTTCCAGTCAATGCACACAGACCCCATGGCAGGAATCGAACCCAGACCCTGGAGGTGTAAGGCGACAGTGCTAAACAGTGCCACCAGATAAAGCCAAGATAGACAAATATGATAAATATGAGAAATTTGGTAAGCACTGTCTCTCCAAATGTATTGTAGCGTTAAGTTCAATTATTATATTTGCTTTTGCTGCACACTGAAGACATTTATGTAAATATAAATATGATGATAAATATGAATTTCAGCTTTAATTTCAGGAATGTACAACCTAGATGCATTGAACAACATACAATACATTACACCTTATAATGTACTGTACATTATACAGGACTGACAGATGTTTCTGTTAGACTAATTGTTTAAACTTAACAGTTTATAACTTTGTTTAAGATTGAGTTTTTGTGCTTTTGGTTTAAAAGGATAAAAGATAAAACAAAATGAAGACCAGAGAGCTGTCCATGGGAGAAAAACAACCCATTTAAAAGGTGAGAAAACACTTTTCTGAAAAAAAAAGAAACTAAGAAAGAAAGAAAAAAAGTGGAAAGATTTAAACCAACTAAGTCAATTCAAAGCCTTAATGGGAAATAAGGGAGATGCCCTGGATTAGAGGTCCGCCCACTCCCGCGAGGTTTTATCCCGCACCCGCCCGCTCCCGCTATATATCACTCTTTGTTCACCCGCTGCCCGCTTAGAATAATTTTCTTCCCGACCCAACTGCTCCCTGTAACATCGGGACCACCTCAGTCCGGGAGGAAAAGATCTGGGTCACCGGATTACTGAGCTGCCCCTTTGTCTCCCCCTAGTGTGTCTGTGTGTACATGTCTCCCAGCATAGTTATCAGCACTAAATGTAGTTCACCTGTCTACCCCTGTCTGTGTCTATATATATATCCCAGCCGAACCAGTAGCCCTTTGTCTGTTCACCGTTGTGCACCTCCATGTTTCTGATTACGTTCAATGCGTGTGTGTGTGTTCCTTCTTTGTCCAGGACTGATCATTGTCTGCAGGCGTGGGCATCTTGAGCAGAAGGCCTTCCCAAGTCACAGGAGAACTTGGAAGTATCTCGGCTGCCCGTGAGCATTTGAGTTAAAAGACTTATATGACTTTGTTTGTGGTTTCAGAGTATCCCGCCTGCAGACCCCGCCAGACACGATAACCTGCGTGTGGTTTTTTGTTTGTTCAGTGTTGTGCGGGTTTATCCACTTTAGCCTTCAATAAAACATTATTTACATTCACCCTGCATCTGCGTTCGTTTCCTCAGAGAACCTGACATGACACTTCCAGCACATCAACTTCAGGAAAAAAGTCTCACTTGCTGCCTAATATATCACACCCACTTTCAGCTGGTGCTGTAATGAAATATAGAAAATGTAGCTACTGTGATGAGGGCCAGATTGTAATGGCTAGACAACTGAGCCATAGGACCTCCAAAACTGCAGCTCTTTTGGGATGTTCCTGGTCAGCAATGGTCAGAACATACCAAAAGTGATCCAAATAAGGAAAAGTGATGAACTCTGGCTAAATGGTCATGGGCAACCAAGGCTAACTAGTGCACATGGGCACTGAAGTCTGGCCCATGTACTGATTCACTAGAAGAGCTACTGTAGATCAAATTTCCAATGTCATTCTTGCTTTGGTGACAAAGCGGAGACCTACTCAATATTAGGTGGGTGGTACATTGCAGATATGCTCACTGAATATAAATCTAACAGACCACTCACATCGTTAGGATCGAGTCAGTTAGAAATACACAGTGTTCACACAAAACAAGGGGAGTCCGCTTTTAGCCATTATGCTGCCCGCAGTTGGAACCAGCTTCCAGAAGAGATCACATGATAAAACATTAGTCACACTTAAAATCTGTTTAGCTGTGCATTTATATTATTAATGAGCACTGTGCTACGTCCAAACTGTCTGCACTGTATTTTATATTTATCTTATATTTTTAACTGTTTCATTTTGATTCTAAATCAAACGTTTTAAAAGCTTTGTTGCAAACTGTTTTTATTTTTATTTTAACTCAAATTTAAAAAAAAAAAATGTAAAAAGTTTTATTGCTATTCTTTTCTATTTCTTTTTATAATTATTTTCTTCACTTTTATGTAAAGCACTATACCATTGTGCTATACAAATAAACTTGCCTTAGTTATAAGGTTATGGTTGGTTAGTGTATTGTAAATTGTTTATAATGTTTTAGCAGCAATTTAAGAAAGACTTGTATGTATATAAGAAAGACTTTATATATATATATATATGATGGCTTGGGGAAGAATCTGCATATGCAGATAAGAATATGCACTTCGACCATAAGGGCCCAATTGAGTACCCTTAATTAATAACATTCCTTATTAAGATTTAAAATCAGCCAATTAGGCAGGAAGGAGCATGTATGAGTGTCCATTTCCAGCTATACCTCTTGGTCCAGAAAATGTTTTATTCATGCTTTATGAATATCAAATGCTAAACTACAAAGTAGCCTAGGTGACATGGGGAAAATAAACTTCAAAATGCTGACTAGAACTGCATAATATAGTCTCAGGTTTGCTTGTCCAACAAAATGGTTTTCATCTACAATCAGAAACACCAAGCCAGCACAAGTAAGGGAAAAAAATGCTACTGTCTGTGAGCTTCTCATTTCTTCAAGCCAGGAAAAATGCCAATGAAACATTCTCATATTCTCATATGACATTCTCATTCTTGCCTGGCATCCATTGTTCCTGGGACGGTCTCCTGATCTCCTATGACCCTGAGCAGAATAAAGCACGGAAGATCACAGAACAGCTATTTAATAAGATGTGCAAAAAGAGAATATTGTAATTGCATGGGTCATTCCTCCCAGACTTTTTTTATTGATTCTGTTTAATTCTTATCTTCAGTCTGACACACCTAATTATTTCTATTGCACTTTTAACCACCAGAAATTACTGAAATTATTATTATTATTTAAATAATATGGAATACAGAATCGATCTAGTGCCTCATTTAAAGACTTACAACTGCACAAGAAGACGTAAGATTGAACGCCACTGGGTTTCATAGAGTCTCCGTGACTCTTAGTCGATCTGGCTGTAAAGTAATGTGTCCATCCCTTATAGTCTCAGACAACCAATTATTTTTTTTTTATCTGTTCTTATTTGCTCGATGTGCTCTCACCTGACAAACGGCACTCAAAATAATTGATTATGAAGATCATTAAAGTGGTGGCATTTTGCCATTGTCCAAACAAACTATAAACATTAAACTGAAATATTTCAAGAATGAGTGAGTGAAGCATGGACATAACAACCCTCTAAGAACAAATTAAATAACTGATTTCATCATCTGTTCTTGACTGTAAATCAATCTGGAAACTAGAAATGTAGTGTTGAATGTCACTGGAGAAGAAATGACTCTTGTAATTAATATTATGTATATATAGAGTAGGTGCCTTAATGTGTATGCGTGTGCAGTCTATTGTGCCAGTAGTGTTGGGTAGACCAACAATAGACTGTTTTGAATGCACATTGTTCTTTAGCTGTATGAGTGATTTTATGCATTATGTGGCCGGTTGATTTATTCATTCATGATTTATAGTTATTATCCATAACTAATAATCCCAGGTGTGTGCAGACGGATGATGGAGTATCCACAAATATAAACAAATGGGATATGGAATGCTACTAGGGGTTATTTTATATTTAAGTCAATTGATACTATTTGCATAGAGCTTTTTGTAGCCACAAAATCCCCAGTAAGTAAAATGTACACAGGCAGCATGCACTTTTAGTCAGCTCACATGATCATCTCATTCCATGCATTCTTGCCTTTGCCCTTAACAAAAATGAGATTAAGTGCTAAACTAATGTTGACTGCTGCTGCCTATTCTGTAATTGTCCTCTTTAAATAGAGACCCCATTACCTTTTCTAATTCATATAGATGAGGTCTAACCAACATAAAATAACTCTTCCAAAAAGGCACTCTTCATTAAGTGGTACGGTAGGCAAAAAAAGACTTGAGCCAGAATCAAACTGCATCATCGCTGAGTCATTGAATTAAATCTCATCATCAACTTTAAATAGTACTTTGCTCCTAACATCCATTATTACACTCATACAGCTTCTGTCTGTCTATCAAAAGTTACACTCATTTCACACTTTTCATGCAGTAGGACTTCTGTGAGTCTATAGTGGTAGGTTACAGGAATAAGAACGTGGTGTCAGACGTATTATTTCAAATTCATTTCCTTGACTCATGTTGGTCTAATAATTCACTCAGTTCGGTCTTAGCATAAGCTACAGTAAGGTCTAAAAGACTGAGAGGATATTGTAACTCTGAGGTCTTTTTTCCCGTTTAGAATTGGAAATAATTTTGAAATATTTAAAGCGCAGAAAGTAAAATTTCAATATATTCAATATTTAATAATTTAAGATCCTGCACTATTTCTAGGTCCATCCTTCAATTTAAGCCAATTCATGACATGTTAACTGTTTTGTACTTAAGGACAGATTCTCCTCATGTTTAATTTTGTTTATTAGAGCATGTGTTTAGATGACCCAAACGTACAGTGGCCGACAAAACAAAAGAACAAATCTAAAAACAACATAACAAAACCGAAAAAAGTAACAAATCCAAAAACAAAATAACAAAACCGAAAAAAGTAACAAATCCAAAAACAAAATAACAAAACCGAAAACAAAGTAACAAATCCAAAACAGGAGTTAAAATTAAAGCAAAATAGGAGGATTAAAAAATTCAAGTAAATATGAAATTCTAATCTTCCTTCAAAAACAATAAAGTGCAATAAAATACATAATGAAAACTGTTGTAATACATCCCAAAAAATGTATGAGGGACTTTTAGAATAACAGAACACAGTTATAAGAGTAAATCTACCTTAATACCTAGTACAGTTCCCTGCTACACTAATGCACTTATCCTATCATTTCACTAGTGCTTGGACACCATCAAGGTAGGAAGTTTTCTAATACCCCTATCTCACCTATGTGGTTTGACTCGTGGTGAGATGCAGTGTTAGGCACTGTGAGCCACCGCGAGTGACCGCCCAACATTCCGCGAAGTTCTGCAAAGTCCGCGAGCTTCCGCGAGGACCGCCCAAAAAATGAAACATGCTTAATTTTTCATGCGGGAAGATTGGAAACATAGTCACTACGCCGTCACTCAGGTTACACCATACTGAGATTTTCAATTTCAATTTCAATTTTATTTGTATAGCGCTTTTAGCAATTGTCATTGCCTCAAAGCAGCTTTACACAATCAAAAGAATTATTTAAGTTTGTATGGAATGTGAAAGCATATGAAGAACTATATGAAGATTTTGTCTGTTCCCTGAGCATAACAAAAATGTAGAAAAACTCTACAGAAAGTTTGTTTTATAGTAATATAATCAATATAAACTTAAACTAAACCACACCGAATACACAGTCAGCACCTCTGTAACAAGAACACTTTTTTGTTAGATCTCATACAAATGAAGTCTGAAGAAAAGCTACATTAATATGCCCTGAAGCTTGAACAAAATAAACCTGCTGACAATAATTCCCACTGAATACATTTGTGGGATTGCTCTTGCACACATCAATAGATATTTTTTATATTGTAAAAAATTTTACATTTGTAGAAAGAAATGCTAATTATAACATAACTATTAAATAAGGATGTTGAAATTCAGCTAATGATAATTTCCAAATACTTTATTATGTAACCTAAACTCTAATTTTATATATGATCCAGTTCATTTCTGCCTGAATCTCATATCAAACGATATGTATTTTTATTTTTTTTTTTTTGATACTTCTAGACTTTGAAGTCACCTAGGTTATACATTTGATGAATAGAGTAATCCAATAAAGAGAGTCTAGTCCAGATTCTTCTCTAGAATAGGGAAGTAAAGCAATGCATTAATCAAATATAAGGAAAATGAAAACCCTGCCTGTCTGTTCCATTATTAAGACGTATGATCCTGTGGTTGTACCTGAAATACACTTAATGAAAGCTTCAATCGTTTGAAATTCCCTGGAATCTCTCACTTGGAAGCGAAAAATAGCAAGCTCTTCAATAAGCAATTAAAAATTTTAATTCGTACCATAATACAGTACATACTGAATGTAACTTTTTCCCCCTTGAATCGGAAGGAAAAAAGTTTTCTAGTATACATCTTAACTAACACAGACACACTGCAGCTTTTCCCACGTAAGTACCTGATAGTTACCATAAAACCTGCCTGTACACACACACAGCAGTCTCTACCTAAGACAAATGATTTCTGAACGCACTAGACAAAAAATATACAGACTTTTACCTTCTGACCTGTCGCTGTCTACAATAAAAGGACTGAAGCGTTTCTTTTCTTACACCACTACAAAGATTTTTGACTTCCCTTTGAACACTTATCGTCTATCAGCCACCAAGGGACCTCAGAATGAGGTTTATACGGTTCATTATAGTTCACCATCATCATATTAATATTACCTTTTGGCACCAGACTGCAGACGCACAAAGGCGAAGAGACTCTAGAGAGCCGTGGATGGTGTTGTATGCAGAATAAAACAGTATGAGCATTTGGGTAAAAGCTGTATCTGACCTCGGGGATCCCAGTGAGACCAATAAGTGGAGAGGAGGTGAGCGGCAAAACATAGTAAATCAGAAAAAAAGAAGAGTAGAACTAAAATAAGTGCAGAATATCATTGGGGACAACAGGAAAAAGGTCTCTTGACAATAGTTACAATTAAAAAGACATGATATTAAATTGATAGTAAACTTAGCAAGTATTAGTTAACTGGGGAAAAGATAAAATAACATGCTGTTATAGAAAATGAATCAACATTTACATGGTGTGATGAGGATAAGTTCCTATTATTATTACTACTATTGCTACTACTACTACTATACATTAATAATGATGTCTAATCACCCTAAACAGAGGAGGTACTACAGTATACTAGGAATGTAGGGATGTGTTTGAATTTGAAATCAGAGGTTTAAGAGGCACTCAGTAATCAGCTGCTGTATGTGTGTGTGTGCGTCTACCTGAAATGTATTGTTTTTAACAATGTGTCTCTTCAGGGCAGTCAAACTGCTGCAGTTCATATTCACCAATTAGTGTCAGTACAGGTCAGCCCTACAACACTATACAGAGCCCCTAACCACGAGTGTTCACCTTCATCAGTAAATCTGTAGTTCAACTGCCACCCTTCGGAAATGATGGAAATGTTTGCTGTCCTGCCAAAAGCTGTGCGCTGAGCAAATCATGTACATTATTTCTACACCAAAATGACTGGATCTCATGGTTATTAACAACGCAAAGTCATGTCCATAAAAAAGACAAAAAGTTGGACAATTACTAATAGCCACAAAGTTTCTGCTATTTTTCTGATTGTTTTGAATTGTTATTTCAGCCTAATGATGGCCTCCCTAACCTACAACTGTACTTCTTTGGACTGCATTTCAAGAGTTCCCATAAACAGCTACCAAATGCAAATTCTTAATTCTTCTTAATTTGTCATGAAGTAGCTAAGCAACGGACTACATATGGCCATCAAACTGCTAATCAGTCAGTTTGTGTGATTATTTTGGAGTTTGTAGAAATGGAGGGATTTTGTATGAAATAGTTGAATTTCCAAAATAATTAATGTAATAGTTGGTGTTAAATGGAGGCATGGTGGCTAAGTGGTTTGCACTGTTGCCTTGCACCTCCAGGGTCTGGGTTCGATTCCCAGCCAGGTTAGATTCCCGGCTCTGTGTTCATGCAGATGGCATGCTCTCCCTGTGCTTGGTGTGTTTCCTCCCACAGTCCAAAGACATACAGATTAGGCTAACTGGCGTTCCCAAATTGCCCATAGTGTGTGAATGAGTGTGTGTACAGTATGTGTGTGTGCTCTGTCGTGGATTGGCATCCAGTCCAGGGCGTACCCCACCTCGTGTCCTCTCCTAGGATAGGCTCCAGGGTCCCCGCGACCCTGTATACAGGATAAATCGCTATAGACGATGAGTAAGTGAGTAGGCAACTTTTTGTTACAGCAAATACATTGCTGTCCAAATACTTATGGACTCATATAAAGCTATATAAATGTATCTCAGACACTCAGCATGAAATGATGTTTCCACATTCAGACTGACAACGTACTGCAGAGTGCTCTGTGACTCTGACTGGCGCTGTTGTGTTTGAGTTTAAAATGTCAGTCATGTTCATTACCGTTTCAGTGATTGGCAGTTGGTTATAGGGTTTCAGCTCTTTGAGAGCTATCCCGATCAGCCCATGGAGAAGTCTGTTGTCTGATCAGTTTAGTTCATTAAAATACAGTATATTTAAGTCTGCCACAGAAGCCCATAGGAGCTCAGCGATACTATTACTGGATTCCTATTGGCACTGTGTCAGGGGCTTCCAAGATTCTCAGTTCTGAAGCAGTTCAGTTTACCTTAAATAAAGGAACAGCCTGATACTGCAATGAGGTATTTTGTAAGTTTACCAAAAGCGATTAATAATATAGACACTTTGGTGAACCAACACATTTTAATGGCATTTTATAATCAAAGTACAAAGCCTTAATAAAACTAATCACAGTGCATAGACACTATACAGACATAAATAAGTATTTGGCAAAACATGCAATGACATTGTATCCAAACATACAGTACATACCTCAATATGGAGCTGGTCCCCCTTTTGTAGCTATAAAACCTTCCACTACCCTTGAAAGGCTGTCCACAAGATTTTGAAGTGTTTCTGTGGGAATTCGTGTCCATTCATTCTGTAGAGCATTTATGAGGTCAGGGACTGATGTTGGACAAGAAGGCCTGGCTCGCAATCTCCGTTCCAGTTCATCCCAAAGGTGCTTGATGGGGTTGAGGTCAGGGCTCTGTGTGGGTCAGTCAAGTTCTTCTGCACCAACCATGTCTTTATAGTCCTTGCTTTGTTGGAATAGAAAAGGGCCTCCCCCAAACTCTTGCCACAAAGTTGGAAGCATAGAATTGTCCAAGATGTCTTGATATGCTAAAGCATTAAGATTGCTCTTCACTGGGGATAAGGGTCCTGACTGAAACACCTGAATTCAATAATTAACAGGTTTGGACAAATACTTTTGTTCATATAGTGTAAAAATCAGCATATCACAGTACTTAGAGAAAACAAGATAAACGAACCAATCAACATAACAGAGTTGAGAATGGTCTCCATCATTCTTGATGATGGGAGACTCTCATATAATGTCGTTCTCTGTGTCTTTGAGCATGCAGGGCAAACAGCTTTTCAGACAGGTATCTGGTGTTGATTGTTTGGTTTCTCTAAGCATCGTGGTCAGCAGTGAGATCTTTCTATGTGGGAGGGACAAAGCCAAAGGGCAGCAGATCTTTCTTTCACACAGTCCTTCCAGCATATCTTTGTTCGCCTTTGTTCAGCTGAATAGCAGCTGCTTTGAGATGTGATGATCTTACAGTACATGCAACAAACATTGCCTAGCCAACTGACTCTGGTGTTCCGGACGATGGTTCCAGTGGTTTTTAGGGACAAATTAAGACCTTAGTGTTGTTTTTTCTGTGCCACCACTTGGCCCTTATGATTTGCCATTAGGAACGTTTATGAAACCTTCCAGAAGGTTGATATGAACGTTTATGAACCTTCCAGAAGGTTGATAATAGTAGGCTAGGTCTCACGGCCATATAATAAAGATGGCTCTGTACACAAAAGGCTTTGTAGACAGACATTCATGGTATCAGACTCTTGAATTATGGGATTGAAACATGGCTACACCATGTAATATTGTGTGCTTGATCTCAGCAAAAGGGATGCATTATCTGTCATGTCTCCACCGAAGTATGTGAAGTTCTTTGCACGCTCGAGGGTAAAGTGATCAATCTTAATGAATGGTGGGTCTACACGCTCTACATGCATGAGTGGCAGTTCATTAAATACAGTGTATTTGCCACAGAAGCCCATAGAAGAAATGTGTGTTATTAGATTCCTATTGGCACTATGTCAGGGGCTTCAGGGATTTTCTATTCTGTTTACATTAAATAATGTCTTTACGTTTTTTTTTAATAGGTTTGGCGCAGTTTTCACAAGCAATTGGTACATTTTCAAAACTCTTAGTATTTATATCACAACAGATCATCAAAAGTGCACTTTTTTTTCAAACATTTCAGCATATTTTCAATTGTGTTAGTACAGTACATGTAATCACAAAATATCCTTTTCACTACACAAAATAAGTGTTTCATCTAAATAAATGTTTCGTTCACAGCAACTGCCTTTCATAATATTATCACTATCAAATTTTTGATTTGCATCTCTTATTATTCAGTTTAATACCTTTGTCTGTCATTTAATTCAACTGATCTTAATGTTTAAGCAATGAATCGTTCATTATGTCCATAGATTTTCAACTTGAATGATTGTTGTCTGGTCATTTGTAAGTTACAAACTGCTGCAAGAGCTTTCAATCAAGAAATACTCATTACTAATTGTTTCCCCTGATGATCACAATTAGTTACCATATAAGTCGAACTGTGTTTGAGACTTTGCACTGTTCAAATATGGAGCAGGATAGACTCGTAGGGAGAGGAAACCTTCATCAAAGAGGTGGTGGTGCTCCTCGACAGAGAAGTGGTCTTCAGAGAAATGTAGGCAGAAGACGACGCACCATCATCTCTAATGAAGTCCGGGCCATCATTGGTGACCATGTGGTTACCAGAGGCTTTACCATGGCTGAGGCTGCCAGGTTGGTACAGTCTAGGGCTGCAACAACTAATTGATAAAATCGATAATTATCGATAATGAAATTCGTTGTCAATGAATGCCGTTATTGATTAGTTGGGCTGCTCACGTTACTGAGGAGTGCGACCACAAGCTGCACAAATACACAAAGATACACACAGATACACAGCCGCTCGCGCAATGGCGGTTACAGAAGCGT
>JAQQZS010000013.1:9193040-9204734 GCA_030068045.1 Platyallabes tihoni | reverse complement strand
GTTTTGATACAGCAACAGGTGTTGTAACCACAGTGGATTTACTCAAGACGACTGTATGAAGTGTTGAATCTTTGATGGCAAGAAATAAAACACGAAAGACAAAGTATTCAATGGACTTCCTGTCGTAAGTAACGAATATGAAACAAAGCTACGCGTCAAAACTAATGGAATAATACGACCGCATCCACACTCATATTAAAGCTGCCAACTGTGATAAAATTCCAGCAAGTTATTCAGCTCTTTCCATTCTCCCATGGATTCATGTTCATCTAGCTTGTCTAGTCTTTGACTTTGGGCTGCTGTGTAAGGATGGTCATTATATTAAACAGAAAAGCTAAAATATAATATCTATCAATAGGTCAAAAATATAACAGTTAGGGCTAAGCAATGCATTACATGTTGGCGCCACGGTAGCATAGTGGTTACCTTGCATTTTCAGGATTTGGGTTTGATTCCTGCCTTGGGTCTGTGTGTATGGAGTTTGCATGTTCTCCCCGTGCTTGGTGGGTTTCCTCCGGGTACTCTGCTTTCTTCCCACAGTCCAAAGACATGCAGATTAGGCGAATTGGCGTTCCCAAATTGCCTACTGTATATTGAGTGAATGTTAACTGGAGGTCCTACCACGGTCGTAAAAATGAGAATAAATACAATGGTAATTACCACTGGCCTCCATATACCTAGTTGGACTACAGAGGTTCCTAGATGAATGGATGGATGGAATTCATTATGATATGGGGAAAACAATTACTTACACACACTGAAAGACAGATAGCCAGGTATGTTAATGCTTCATTTGTTTCAATATACAGTGTCTGTAATGTGTTACTTGGTTTATGTGTGTTTCCCCTTGGGAAAAGACCAGTTTATAACTGAAGTGGAACATGTGGTTGTCTTCTCCTATTGTAGTCAAGCCACCTCAATCTTGAATGTTGTACATTTTGAAGAGGTTTTCCCCTCAACATGGATATAAAAAGTGGTGTTTTATTTTACAGCCTTTCAATCAGCTCAGACCAACCTGTCATTTTTCAGTTGACCTCTATGATCAAAAGAAATTTCCTTTCTTTTCATTTTGATAAATGCTGGGTGAACTTTGGGAGACTGTTGTATAGAAATCTGAACTGCTGAAACCAGCCTGTATGGGAGCAACAAACATGCTATGGTTTGAAAATATTTCTTCTCATTCTAATGGTTGATGTGAATGTAATCTCAATCTCTTGACTTGTATCTAATCATGCTTGGATAATTGGATAATCACATGAACATGTAGTTAAACAAGTGTTTCTAATAAAGTGCATGGTGAGTGAATCTTTCTTTTATCTTTTTTACATGACATTCTACTGTCAATCCCAGTGAAGGAGACATAGATTGCCTTCTGCAGCCAAGCATGAAATCCTTTTCTAGCCTTTACCCCAACACGGCACCTCAAAGAGATAGAACAGCGTGAATCCCCTTGGGTCCTCCTCCATACAATATCCAATTAGGAAACCATGTTCTGATACAGAGTGGTCATCCCACGCTTTATCCCGCATTTCTTCCTTGGCCTTGACTTGACTGAGCTTGCTTCAAGCCATGAGTTTCAGAAACATCTGAACAAACAGGGTGCTTTAAAAACAAAGGTTAGGTTAAAAAAAAAAAAAAGAAAAGCTAGGTCCATCCTTCACATGTAGTTCTGTTCTTCACAGAACAGCGGTATTTATACGGAGGTTAAATTACACACAGGTGGACTCTATTTACTAATTAGGTGACTTCTGAAGGCAATTGGTTTAACTGGACTTTAGTCAGAGTTTGTGTTCGCCTGTCACATAAAATTCCAATAAAATTATTTTTTTGTGGTTGTTTGCAGCACATTTGCTTTATACCTATTAAAGTTAACAAAGTGTTATAGACAATGGATGGATCGATGAGTGTCCTTGCAGAAAGTACTCAAAGAAAGTTCAAAAGAGTTTGAGTACCTCAACACCATCACTGAAATGTTATGTTTGCAATAACTCATTGTAAAACAGTCATCATACTTAAGCTATAGGTCGTATAACAGTACTCAATGAAATGTTTATATCTATACTTTCTAGGACCTTTTCCTGGCTGTCCAAATGGATCACTTCTGTCTTTATTCTGGTTTTACAAAATAAGTATTGTCTGGATGCATTATTTGTTCCATGCACTTTTGACTCTGCAATAAATAGTCCTATTATGAATATTCTATTTGTGCTATTCTATTTGTCCAAGGACTTACACACTCAATAATGGCTGACTTTTCTTTTTCCTCTACACTTGTTTACTGCAATTGATAATCTCACTATCTGGTATCATCCAAAAACAATGTGGTTCCTCTCAATGTTCAATGTCCTCTCAATCTGATGTCGCCTCAGTACGTTTTGCCTTACCAAATTTTATTAGCAATTATGCCATTTTGGCCAAAAATAGTCTGTAATCATCTGCTGATTGTAAATGCAAACTACATGGATCCAGTAATGGCTTGACTTAATGTTCCAAGTTATCAGAGGTGGCCCAAAACCAACCATTCTGGTCAGGGACACTGTCGTCCAAAGCAAAGGACTTATGCTAAGGCATCAACTGCACACTACAATAAATGCTTACAGAACTCTAAAAATTTATGCCATCCCTATCCTTCAGCCTTATGCTGATAAAGTCTTTTCAGTCTCCCTCCTAACCCGACTGACTGTGACAACACCACAACTCATAGCACCACTCATAAGACTTGTCAGTGATGATGAATGACTGTGCTAATGAGGCAGTGTAGAGTGGCAGCAAGGTATGAGAGAGTATTTTGACTGCAGGGGATGCATGGTAAACAGCTAATGGACCTGAGAATGGATGATGAAAAGATGATGATCATTGGAGTATAGGATAAATCCATCATGGAAATGGCTTCATGATGGCCGCCGAATTATATATTTTGCTGTACATCACACAACACAGTATTGCCAACTCTCAGCTTCAGGGCTTTGATAGGAAATTCTCTTGGGTTTTTGCCCCAAGAACAAGTGCTCCTGGAACAAGCTCTGGATTAATGACAATCTTGATCAGGGAAGATCAGTTGTTGAAGATCCCTCACCTGCATTTGCAACATGACCTATGGTGGGCAAGATACACACATCCTTCCATATCTGAATATGACGATTATACAAATCCTTCACTCCTAAGATCCCAGAACTGGGTTTTTAATTTAGTGCATGATAGTGTGAGAGTAAGGTGAATCTTAAAAAATAGGAACATTGTGTAAAAGCAATTTTCTTTCATGATTATTAAAAAAAAAAAAAGTGTATCTCATATTCTAGGTTAATTACATGTAATGTGAAATATTTCAATATTCAAAAATTTTTTTACTTAGTTTTGATTTCGCTGATTACAGTTTACAGCTCCAAAAACTCAAAAATCAATTATCAATTATTAAAATATTTTCTAAGATGAATATTTCCTAAGATGGTTTTACAATACAGAGATTCTAAAAACTTTGTTCATTTACACACTTAATACTTGGTCAAGGCTCCTTTAGCAAGAATTACTGAATCAATGCAATATGGCATGGACGAGATCAGCCCCAGCAGAGGTGTTATTGAAGACCAGGCTGCTTTGATAGCAGCCTTCAGCTCATCTATATTGTTGGGTCCAATAAAAATCTTTCTCTTCACAATACTGAATAGATTCATAGAATGAAGCACATGAGTGTAATGGTCAGCAAACCATTACATTACTAGCGGTAGCAGTAGCTTTGGCACTGTGGGCAGGTGGTCATGCTGGAAAAGGTAATTTGGCATATTATTTTTATTGCACTTTTAACAATGGTCATTGTCTCAGAGCGGCTTTACAAAATCAAAATAAAATTATGGAAATGTGTATGAAATGTGAGAAAATGTGTATAAATCATAATCATATTGTCCCTGATGAGCAAGCTGAGGGCAACAGCGACGGCATCTCCATAAAGCTTGTCAGCAGAGGGCATAAGGAAGTGCTCTAAAATCTCCTGGTAGACGAATTCTTTGACTTGATAAAACACAGTGGACAAGTACCAGCAGGTGACATGGCACACCAAATCATCACTGACTGTTGAAACCTAACATTGAACTTGGATTCTGTGCCTCTCTAATATCCTCCACAATCTGGGACCATGAATTCTAAATGAAATGCAAAATGAACTTTTTTTTATTTAAGACAACTTCTGAAATTGTCTCTGGCTGATTCAGGAGTGGCTTGCTACTATGAATGCAACAGTGGTCATTCTTGGCTTGCTCATCAGGGACAGTCTTATCATTTTGATTCATATACACTCACATCTCATACAAACTTAAATAATTCTTTTGATCGTGTAAAGCTGCTTTGCGACAATGTCAACTGTTAAAAGCGCTATACAAATAAAATTGAATTGAAGTTGTATCCCATTTTTTGAAGACCTTTGTGTGCTGGCTCTTGATGCACTGACTCCAGCCACACTCCACTCCTTATAAAGCTCTCCCAAGTTCTTGAATCAGCTTTGCTTGACAATTTTCTTAAGGCTTTGGTCATCCCTGTTGGTTGTGCATCTTTTCCAGGCCAGTCAACCTTTAAAGAATATGATTCAAAACAGCTCTCTGCGAACAGACAGTCCTTTTAGTTTTGACCTTCTGTGGTGTACCCTCTTCCTGGAGGGTGTCAGTGATGGTCTTCTTGACAACCATCAAGGTGGCAGTCTTCCTCAAGAATATACTAAACAAGACTGAGAGATTACATACTGTATGAATTGTAATTTACTTAAACTATATTTTAAGATATTTAATTTTTTATTTGGATTTTCAGAAACTGTAAGCCTTAATGATCAAAATGAAAACAAAAAGGGCTTGGCACATTACACTTTACATGTAATAAGTCTAGTATATATGAGTTTTACCTTCCGAATTAAATTAAAACAGAAAACTTTTTCATTATGTTCTATTTGTTTCAAGATGCACTGTAGACCTACTCCTGACCATTCTTACGCAGAAGTGGTAGAATTGGGCAATCATGCAAAAGCTATTGTGAGGAAAAAGCTCCCATCCTACTTATTGTCAATCATGTCAGCATGGTTGATAAAGTAATTGCTGACTCTATCAATCTGTACTCTGTTATACTCTAGGGTTTTTAGCCAGAGGCACATTTCAGTGAGAAATAGGAGACAGGTCTGGCATTTCCTAACCAGCTATGAGCAGAATAATGACATGTCTTACATGCATTCATATCACTCACACTGTAATATGTACATTAGATTTCCAAAAACAACTCCACTTCCAAAAGTAACTGGGGCACTAAATAGCCATGAAATCAACCTTTTAAAGGCCAATTGTGAGCGTTCCTTTATGTAAATGTGTTATGTGTAGAACATGTTGTACTGTACAGTAATTCTGTGCATAAGAACCACCAGTACTTGCCAGTTCACTATAAATGTTAAACAACTTCCCTTTAAAAATCCCAGTAGCTTGATGTGGTACTGCCTGTTGTGAACTACATGGAGCATGTCAAAAAAGCTAAGGAGATGAGCTTAGACAAAGAGCAAGAGACACTGTTGCATGAAGCAGAATAGAACAAAAATGGTTTATATACTGTAACACTGGCATGGGAGAAGGTGACAAATTGTGCCAGTGGTGCATTATGTGTAGTTAGATCTATTGCATAGGTGAAGAAAAAAATGGCTGGGTTTGAAAATGAAAGCCTACACAAAGGAAAATGTTTTTTTTTTTTATAAATAAAAATTTTATTTATAATCATAATTTTTCCCTTCCTAATCATAATTTTTCAAGATAGAAATGATGGTTACACAAGAGAGGGCCATGTACCACTTTAGTGCCACGACTAGAGGAAAAAAGCTTGGTGATTTTATGGTTGTGTTTGCAAGGGTGAACTTCAGTTACATTTAGGAATGTAAATTTAAGTCCATATAAATTTAGCTCAAGGGTCCGGGTTCAAATCCCATCATGGGTCTGTGTGCATGGAGTTTGCATGTTCTCTTTTTTTTTTTTTTTTTTTTTTACCACTAGGGGATTCTGCATATGCATTAACAAGACACATTTCAAATATTTTTTTGCATGTCTTTGGACTTTGTGAGGAAACCCACCAAGCACTGGGAGAACATGTGAACTCCATGCTCACAGACTCAAAGCGAGAATTGAACCTGGACCCTGGAGGTGCAAGGTTTAGTTAGCTAACCATTAAGCCACTGTGCCACCTCTATTCATACACATGGTTGATAAATACGTAGAACAACTGGTGTTGACTTAGTGCCCAAATTGTCTAGAATGTCTTTTGAGATTCTTGCGCATGCTGATATGATTACAAAATTACTGCAGGTTAGTCAGCTGCACACTCATGCAGTTGTGCCACACAAATATTCCCCACAGTGTTATACCCACACCAGTAGCCTGGACTGTTGATTCAAGACAGATTGGGTTCATAAATGCATGCTGTGTGACCCTACCATCTGCATGCCGCAGCAGAAAATGAAACCAGGTGACATTTTTCCAGTGTTTAATTGTCCATTTTCTGTGAGTCTGTGTACACTGCAGGCTCAGAATCCTGCTCTTCCTCTTCTTGACTTGCCATAAGGCTCAATGTGTTGGGCATACTGAGATGATTCTCTGCTCAACAGGGGTGTAAAGAGTTGTTACAGAACCAATCTGAGTCTTTTATCATACACTATGTGATGTAATGAGATTCCAAATGGTGGTAAAAAGAGATTGTTTTTTCTGATTGACCATCTACATATTTCAGGAGCCAAGTGAATTGCTACTATTATTAACTTACTAGTTGCTATATGGAAATTCAAAAGTATAGACACTCTGGTATATTTTAGAGCAAATCATCTGCAGTTACACATTGCTAAAGTATAATAAACATGCATAATTTCTGAGACTTTTGGTGAGTGAAGGCTGGCGCTTTCGGTTGCTGCTTCTTCTTGTTCTTTCTCCTATCTTGGTGTATTTTGTTTTTTTTAAGTGTATTGTTCTTTTTTAATGTGCTTTATGGACATAATGCCAAGTTCACTTGAATGAACACTTCCAACTACAATTCTACTCCATCGAGACAGCACCTTCTCTTTACCTCCATGAAGAAATCGGCCATCAGCCATGTCCAATGTCAACAATGCTCACCCTCCGTGTGGGGGTCTCTGATTTATGATCTTGTGGATTCATCTTGTTTTTGATTTGGTCGAAACCTAGAAGTATAAAAATTACTTTTTAGAAATGAATCAAGCATGCCAGTCTGGGATTGTTGGTACACCCTGCAACTCTGTACTCTGAACTGAGCTGGATAGGAAGTTTCTGGGTGGGTTTCTTGCAATGGTTTATAACAAGGAATCTCCAATAATTGTCTCAATGTATGCTTCTTTCGAAGGTATTACTTTACAAATAGGTAGTTCCATAAAAACTATCACTCATTCACTCATCATCTATACCGTTTTATCCTGTATACAGGGTTGCAGAGGGGCCTGGAGCCTATCTCAGGAGACAGAGGCAGGGTACACCCTGGACAGGTGCCAATTCATTGCACGGCACACACATACACTCACACGCTCATTCACACACTAAAGGCAATTTTGGAATGCCAATTAGTCTAATCTGCATCTCTTTGGACTATGGGAGGAGACTGGAGTATCTGGAGGAAACCAACCAAGCACAGGGAGAACATGGAAATTGGACCTGAGGCTGGAATCAAATCCAGACCCTGGAGGTACAAGGCAACAGTGCTAACCACTAAACTACCATGCCAACCAATACAAACCATACTTGCTCTTATCTATCATTCACCGAAATATTAATATTCGCAATGCTTTCCTAACTGAATACTCTACCTTTTTAACACTTTCAATTGTGCCATTATTCTACTGGGTGATTTTAACATTCATGTGGATAATGTCAATAATGTTGACTGCAGACCCTTCTTTACAACTGGTTTACTCCAGTTTTGCCCCATTTACTGGAGCTTCATTAGCCCAAATTCAGAGGCCGTTCCTTCTGAAGAAGTGAACTTGTTGTATAAAATGAACTGAACAGTGAACATGTTCATCTTTATAATTATAAATCCACGTCAGTTTGATCCTTCACCAAGTCACCTGGAAAATGCCTGTGCGACCTCATTCTCCTCACATATAACTCATATTTTTCACTCCTCTCTCATCTCCGGTCTTGTTCTGTCATCTCTTAAAACAGCTGCAATAACTTCAGTCATTAAGAAACCTGGCACTGACCCAAATAATATTCATAATTTCAATCCAATTTCAAATCTCCCATTTATTTAAATAAATTAAGAAAAAACTTTGAGTCATTTCATTGTGGGTTCTATTCTAAACATAGTATAGAAACAGCTTTGATAAGTTCAGGTTTAATGGCTGCTGATGCTGAACTCTTGATTATTCTTATCCTAGTTAATTAGACACAATATTTCATTTAACTGAAGTATTGGCATCACTGTCACTCTTTTCACCTGATTCACCCCATCCCTCTCTGTCTGTACCTAATTTATCAAATTCAGAAAATTTCATTATCAGTCTTTCCCTGTTAGTAGACGTGGTGTTCCTCAAGGGTCTGTCCTAGGCCCTCTTCCTAATCTCTTATCCCCCATGGTTACAAATTTAGAAAACTGGGTATTAATTTCCATTGTTAGGGAAGTATATGAAACACAGCTTAACATGTTCACAAAGTCTGTCTCTGGCCTTCCACCGTCCTGTCTCATTAACTGCCTACATGAAATAAAAACTTGTTTTTAGCGATAAAACACCTGTTCTTCTTACAGTTTCCAAATCTTCTTTTACTAAGTCACTTTCTATCAATGGTTCCTCAGCTTCCCCCATGTTAACAGTTTTACCTGGTCTTGTTATTTCCATCTAAAGGCATACGGGCATTGCTTGTTTCTGCCCATCCCTTACTCTGCAAACCACTGGTATTCTCATTCATGCATTTGTCACCTTTTGCACTGATTATTGGAGTTCACTTCCATATAGCCTCTTTACAGTTGTAACGAGTTATTAGTTGTATTTAAGTTTGAACTGCATAAAGTGCAAAACATGTTAGGATGCATATAACTGACTTGAGCATCAAATATCATTGTATCCATTCAATTCATGATGAATAATCCAACATAATTGACCTAATGAAATAGCTATGTCTTGTTTTTTGCAACATACTTGCCATTTATTCTATGTCTTGTAATGCAGCAATAAAGAACTTGAATGAAGTAGAACACCACAGACGTTCTGTGCTCTAATGTACCTTACAGTCACACAATAAATTTTAATACCTCTAATTGGATCTGTGCTGGTTCCTGTTCCCTCTTCCCCTTTCTTGGAAAGTTCATCTGTTTGTTTAGATTCTAGAGTGAATCATTTTTATTGGTGGCATTTTTATTACATGCCTCATGGAATGTAATGCAAAAAACAAGTTGTTAATCACTTTTTTCTGTAAATGTGTGTACTCTACACTGAGTCTGACTAGTTAAACCCCAGAAATGGTTGAACCTTGTATTGAAAGACACTAGCACACTAGCGTCTTTAGTTAGTTTATTTAGCTACAGCTGTGGGAGAAAGTAGGCTGGTACAGTGCTGTACTGGTATCACTTAAAGATTTGTTGGTGGTACACAGTACCAGAAAGGGGCACTGGTGGCTCAGTGGTAGGCGTTTCACCTGCCATGCAGAAGGCCCGGGTTCAATTCCCGGCCAGTCCCCAAACCTCAGCCACTGGATGCAGGTAAGCTTGTATGTTTGGACTGGATGGTCCGCTGTGGCGACCCCATACCAGGAGCAGACAAAAGACCAACAACACAGTACCGCCTGATCAAGGGCACTACATGGTGTGTGGAACACTTATTCTACACCTGGTTTTCCATTTACCAATATGTGAATAGTACTGTACCAGTAACAAATTAAAACTACTTTCACCCTTGGTTACAGGACCTAGCATGTTAGTATGACACAGCACCAGCTCCCTGCTCACTCCTTTATGATGTTTATCCCTCTACGCCACTGTATTTATCATCACCAGGGCAGTGGCTAAGTCTATATTAGTCTGCACTTTCAGGCCTGTCATTCTCTATCCACGGTGCACGATACTTCTAATGGGTGCTCGACGCTTTCAGCTGGTCAATGCTTGGTGGCGTAGTGGTTAGCACTGTCACATGCACTTCCTGGTTCCAGGTTTGATTTCCACCTTGGGTCTATGGAGTTTATATGTCACCTTGACTGGGATCGTCATTCGCGGATGTACGGCTTTCTTTAAAATGTTTGCACTGTTTATATATTTTGCTGTGGCTAAGAGTCTCATCACCGTCCTGTACTTGAAGTCTTCTTTAAATTGTCAATAATTTTTACGCCTTAGTTCATGAAAATCTTTACAAGAGGTGCTAATAATTGTTTATTTCCTTACAGCAGTGACAGATATCTAGTAACGATATCTGATGGAATGCTAGCCATGAGCGTTAACCCATGCATAATATCCCCAGGTCTTCTTGATGGCTTAATCAGGATGATGTGGAGCAAACTATTACACACAATTATCCCTGTCACCCCTGTTATCCCATTTATAGCAGCTGCAACTGCTTTATAAAGAGCTACACTCTCATGTGCTGTTATTTACGACAGATCACAGTCACAAGCTAATTACAGTCAGTTTTCATAGCTTATGCAAACTTGCTGTGTATTTATTACGTTGTGCTGTAATTGCCATGTTGCTATTGTCTCTCATTATTGTTTTGTCATCTCCTGATCTCCTTTATTGGATTTTATAGCAATATAAACTCATGTACTTAAATGACACGCTGAGGCAAACATAGAAACCTGGCATGACCGAAAATAGTACAGTGCAGGAGACTGAGACTATTCTTACTAGCACTTATCCTGACTCAGTAGCATAAAATATTGACGTGAATGCATACTACATCTCTGAATGCGTCCCACAGGGAATTTTTTTTTTTTTGGACCACAACGAAGGACATTGGGATATAACCTGCACAACATAATACTCAAAAGAAAAATTCCAATTACTTATCACCATTAGTAGGAATGAGGCAGGCATGTAGGCAGGCTGGAGAGAGAGAGACAGAGAGAAAGTGAGTGAGTCACTGTTAATGCTACATTTAGAAATGTACACTATCCATCCATTTTAATATTTATAGGAATTCAAGAATTTTTTTTTTCATTTATAAAGGTAGTATTATATTGAAAATCTATATTTATTGGCAGTCATCATGCCAACTGTGATTAATGGAAATAGAATTTACTAGATTAATTAGATTAAATGCGGCACATTGGTTTAGTGCAGTGGTTCTCAAACATTTTCTGTCATTCCCCACTTAAGAGGGTGGGCGAATTTTCAAGCCCCACTTGTCAACAAAATGATACCGAAATCGGCCAATTGTTATAACAGACTTACTTTGTCACTTATCTAGAGCTTTCTTTCAAAGAAGTCGAGTGGCTCATTAACGTGACTTGGATGTGTTGTCTCTAAGTGTCTTCCTAATTTGTTGGGTCTCGTGTGGTCTGCTGCCAGCGGTTTAAGACACAAAACACACATGGGTCTCTCCTCTGCCCCCACCACTCCCACCATGAATCCAAGCGCAACATAGGCTTCATCATGTTTTCCTTTTGGCTGGCTTTTAGGTTGATTAGGCTGATAGTGCTGAATCGCCTGCTTTTTTGTGGTCCATGTAACAAATGTATCCATTGACGTTATTAT
>JAQQZS010000013.1:9160786-9183172 GCA_030068045.1 Platyallabes tihoni | reverse complement strand
AATAATAATAAAAAATGCATTTCTCTAGGGAAATGTTATATCGCAAGAAATATCGTTATCGCAATATTCAACAATATCGCATATCGCATATTTTCCTAATATCGTGCAGCCCTATTGTGTACTGTAATGAGCATACACACCATAGAGGAACTGCGAGCACTGGGTGTAGCCCTCCTCCATCTCCTCACACTTATCTGCAGCCGTCTGCATGTCGCTGTATGTGGCGGCAAACACCGCTGCTCCGGACTCCACGAGGAACTTGCACACCTGCACGTTGTTACAGGACGCGGCACAGTGCAGCGGAGTCCTAATGCACGGGGGAAAAAAACAAAGATTCAGATGTTCATAAGTAAAATATAGAGGTAGTACATCGAGTTAATTCATTAAAAAAAATTTGATGACCAAATCAGACCAGTTGCAATTCATCTATTCAATTCAGTTAAAAATGTGTTGCTTCCACGTGTAGAATTAAAAAGAAACTCACCAGCCGTCGCTGTCTGCAGCGTTAACATTGACTCCGTACTGGACAAGGAACTTGACGATCTCCGTGTGTCCGGCACAAACGGCGTTGTGTAGAGCCGTGATACCTTCATCGTTAGGCTGACTGGGGTCCTCGACCTGCACAACAAAACCCACACAACTCTTAGTTTTTTTTTTTTTTTTCCATGTCATATGGCCTATAAGGGAAAAAAAAAGTTCAAAAATTAATTCTGTTTAACTTCATGACCCTATCGAATAATGCAGCCTCATAACTAACTAAAAATAAAATAAGAGAAAAAAAAGAAAGAAATCCAACTCAATAAGATTTAAATACACTGCAGACTTATTATTATGCATACTATTTCGGGATGCCAACTTAGGAAGAATAAATCCATCCATTCTCCACATTCAACGAGCTATTTAAACAACCCTGAAGTACACAGATAAGACAATAACGAACCTCATAGATGATTCTCTGCACCAGATCAAACTCTCCCTCCAGAGAAGAGTCCAGAAGTAAAGCCAAGGGGTTGAATTTCACCCTCATGCTGTGGTCGATGCGCTCCGATCCGACCTTACGCAGGTTCGTCCTTTTGCCCTGAGAAAAGCAGATGCTTCATTTAACCGGTAGCCATCACATCAGACAAGTTCACACACTGACAGAAGTGTTCACTTAATGCTCTGCCAGGTTAACCTTCAGCGTAGTTTTTTGAGTACAAAATCTTTGAAGACTGAAACCTAGTCTGGAAACTCGCTCGCTTCACTTTAATAAGATTATACAAGACTTTTTTTTCTCCTAGAATAAAGAGCTCTTTTAGGATTGCAGGAGTGCAGCTTATTAAGAATAAATACAAAGGCATGAAAGAAAAAATGGTCGGTTTATTTATTTCAGCTACAAGGGCATCACCTAAATCTTTGAGAATTTAAGGAGCTTTAACGGCAGAACTGAGCCTTTTATGTTTGCACACGGATAACATGCTTTATTTGAATGAATTGGGCTACTTGCGTAAATTCGGCAGGAGTTTATTGGAGGGCAATAAATAGAACGATATTTATTTGTTGAACAAATAGACATTATATTGGGATTAGTCAAGCAGCCCAGGGTGGGGTTCGTCACCTTTACTTACGCCAGTGAGGTCGAAAGGGAAGTCATGTGATTTAAATGTAAGTAAATAGTTATGATTTCCTTTACAATAAAACAAACAAGACAAACTCACAGCCATATATCTGCTAAAATTAAATTAATTAGAACGTTTTAATCAACTTAATTCACTAAAGTGGCTGTCGGTTCTACCTGGACATGACAGTCCGATAGATTTTTAGATTAGATAGATTTCATTTCACTAAAATATAGGCTGAACTTTTGCTTAAGCTAACAACAGCTTAAATCATATCGAGTGACACTACCCTTAGTGATGCACACAAAAATGTACATCATGCAGTAAACTGACATGATTACAAATGATATTATTTGGAATCAGATTTATTTCATAAAAGTCTAAGATACTTTTTATTTTATTTTCCAGGATTTGACGTACCCGTCACCTCAACCACCCACTCCTAATTAAACCAAACACAAAAACAAATGCCTTGACAAAAAGAGTACTCACTGGTGGTAGTGGCACTTGCCCCATGACCTCTGGTGGCTTCATGTTCATCGTGTCATCGCCCAAAGCTTCCTGCTCAGCACCGCTCGGATAAGGAGGAGGAGGATACGGAGGGAACTCCTCCACGTAGCTGTCAGGTGATAACTGGTGCTGGTCTTCATCCTCAAGAGGAGCCGGTGGTGGAGGGATTAGGAAGGCGTCTTCGGGGCGAGGAGCGGGGTGAGATGGGGGTGGGGGCGGGATGAAGTCCTCGCCGTCGATCTTCAGGACGTCTATAGTCGGCAGAGGGTCGGGAGGCGGCTGTTCGGGAGACTCTGGGATTTGTTCGGTGCCAACTGGATCGGGCAGGGCTCTCTCCTCCTCAGCGGGTTTAGGGGGGTTGATTGTGGTTTCCATGGCGGCCAGCGTGGTTTTTTGGTAGAGGAGCTTCTGGATGTTGGGACCGGCAGGACCTTCGGGTTCAGTGATGGAGCTGCGCTTTTTAAGCGGCCTCGGGGCGTTGCAGAGCTTCTTACGGAGCGCCTCAAGGTCCATGTCGCTCTGGTTGCGGTAGGGGTTGGAGATGAAGGGCAGCAGCTTGGTGGGGCTTAAGGGGCGCGGGATGCGCTCCGTCTCATGGTTCTCAGTTGCAGGGGCGCCGTTCGTGCCTTGGTCGGTCTCCGAGTCGGGGCCGTTAGCGCGCTCCATGTAGGGGTTGTCCAGTTGCGGCGAATGGGGTTGCTGTCCTGCGGCGATCACAGGCTTACCGTACACTAGAGAGAGGGGGGGGGGAAAGAAGAACAACAACCAAAAAAAAAGCATGAGCGAAAAAAACATTTCCTTAATTTCATTTAAACACTAATGCACTTGAATAAAAAAATTAGTAAAATCTCACTCACTGCTAACAAAGTTGGAGCGGTTCTGTGAGCGGTTCAGTGCGCCCGGCACATTTTGAGGCAAGCCCTTTCCTGCTGCTGCTTGCTTCGTATACATGGAGTAGATGGAGCTGGCTGCCACCATCTGAGGTTTCTGCATAGGCGGATCCTTAGGCTCCGGGGTGAAAGGTCGGACGGTGGCAGCCGGCGGGGTTTCCTGCTTGGATGGCAGGGGCAGCGTGTTACTCTGAGCTGCAGGGAGAGGTGTGCGCTGCTGCTGGCTGCTCACTTTGCCCTTGCCGGGGAAAGTGCCTGCGCCTGGGAATGGCAGATTGACCTGTCTGGGTTTGCTTGGCACGGGAGGGGGCACTTTAACCGGGACTTTCGCAGCATTCTGCACACAAGGGAAAAAAGTAAAGAAAGAAAAAAAAAGTTTGAGAGATAAAAATACAAGACTCTATATATAGCTTGTGTTGAGCTTTCCCCACTCGGCTAACCTGGGCGTCCCTCGCAAGGTCGTCGCTGCTCTGGTTCTTACGTAAGGAGGCTGTCGACAGCTCGGTGGAGTCGAACATGGAGACGGGACGCGTCTTCCGGTCCTGCTGTCCTCTTTTCAGCACGTCTGTGTCGTCTGGAGCTGTAGGGAGAAAAATCAAGAATCAGGCAAGAATCAGTGGAGCTGCTTGGCGACGTCTATCTCGGTCCGTTAATACGAGCATTTGTTTTTTGTGTTTTGTTCAGGTTTTAATTTTAATGAATATGAATGATTAGTGTCTGTCTATACCAATTTATAGGCACAAGTGTCCTTATTTTATTAAATAAACTCTTAAATGATCATTTAAGCTTTAAAGCTACCGCTTTTCTATTGAGAGAAATAACAGTCGTTTTATTAGGTGTTATTAAAAGAGCGAGTGTGGTCACCTTGCTCTGCTGGCACTTGGCTTGGCAGTCGTGGTAAAGTGGACGAGGCATGGCTGCTGTTGGAGTCTGGATTGGGTGAGCTCCAGTCAGACACTTTCAGCACCTTCGATGACGGCAGCCCTGGGGAAGATCGAGTTACTCAATTAATTTGACGAGCAATACTCCTTTCATCACGATGATTTGATATAATCATGTACAACCACCGGCGGGTTTTCGGATGCACTTTCTGGAACAATTCATCAGATGAGGCGAGAGTTAATCAGAGAGCTTTAATTAAACCGTTGTCTAATAAGGTGTTAGACCGGATGGTGAGTGAACAGAAACGTTCCAAGTCTGAAAAGACGACAGGCTCATTCTCACACGGCGGCAAAAAAAACAAAAAAAACAAGCGATGTGGATTAAAACCTTAAACAAGAATTACTTCCGTTTCATTACAAGAACATTTCTCTATCACGCAAACACACACAAACAAGCCAGCACTGCAAAACATCTGTGTACCTTTTCTCTTGGCCCGCAGGTCTTTCAGCGGCTTAAGCAAGAACATTTGTTCTATACAAAAAAAACAAAACAAAAAAAAAAAAAAGAAAAGAAAGAAAGAAAGCAAACAAATACTGAACATGGCAGTTAATGGAATCCAGCATGTGAAGGTCACACCAAGACACGAACACAGAGCTAGCTTTAAGAAACAAATCATACTGGTATGGAAATGGATGCTTTCGACTTTCACGAAGAAAAAAGCTTGCACTTGTGCTTATTGAAAAAATTAAGGAAAAAAAATGATTGGATAAAAATCATAACACAACACACAAAACACATTCTGTTTCTCATTTTATAAAGTGTAGTGTAATTGATTTTCAATAATCAGGTGCCACAGGACTATAATCTACAAAAATCTATAAATGTAACACTGTCGCTATTAACATTACGTTAGCAATTAACACATCCATTGCCAGAAGCAGTGGAGTGCATTCTTTTCTTATTTTCTCCTGGTGGGAGGGGCCTCTTTCTCTCTCGTCAATCAATTTGACTCTAACCAGACACGAGCGAACTGTGTATGATCAAACTGGCGACTTTATTATAGCTCTTTCTCCCCGAGTGTGTTCAGCTGCTCTGGAAATGTTGCACAGAAAACAGACACTTGTTCTGTTTAGAACTGAACGTGTTCGTCACGGCATCACTGCACACACACACACACACACACACAAACGACCAGCGGTGGCTACCTTCAGAGCTGAGAAAGACATCGGAGGCGTCCTGCGGGCGCGTTACACAAGCCGTCCTAGAACTCTCCTCACCTGTGGCAAATGCAAACTAACCCGTTTGTTTCAGCCTCCTAATGTTCACAGACTGCAAGGTGAAGAACACCCGTGTGCCGTACCTGTGCCGGGTTTGGACTGCGTGCCGGTGCTCTTGTCCTGAGGTGGGAGTGTGGCTGTGCCGTCGGGGTAGGTGGGTTTCAGCAGATCGTGCCGCGCTGGACCGCGGGGCATGGTGGACGACTGGATGTACGGCCCCACCGCGGCCACACGAGACTGACCGCCTGATTGAGGGGGCTGGCCATCAGGAGGGACCTGAAGAGGGAAAAAAAATGGTAACGATTAATATCAAGCAACAACAACAGATTTTTACCCCATTATGTCCTCGGTTTACCCTTGCACAGCACTACAAATGTAGCATTCATGACAAAACATTCACAAATGTACAAACTTAGATAAAATTACAAGACACAATGATAACAGAAACATAAAAAAAATAGACAGAATGACAGGATTACTAAAATAAGTGAAAAAAACAACCAAAAAACAAAGAGAAGAAATGTATGTGTTCACAAATTAAAGCAAGACATTTTATAACACAGGATCTTTTTTTTTTTTTAATATTGTAAAATATTTAATCTTGGAACATCGAAAAAATTTATGCTTGGACTGTTGCTATAGATTTTGTTAAAGAAATGACAAAGTGATTAGTTTTATGTCCACTGAGGTCATGATCCTTTTTGTTGACTATGTGATTTGCGTATCATTTATTTTGTCCCCCCTCCTTTTTTTGTTCCCCCAAACTTCTAAACCATTGCATTTGTTTGTTTGCCTTCATAACTGAATATTAAATAAAAAAAACTATGAGCAAAAAATATTGTAAAAGATCGATATTCACTTTGCACTTCCACGGTAATACGGTTAATTAATGTTAAATCTGGTTAATTAATGATCATTAGCTTGAAATACCACCGCCGCACAAAGATGGCATTAACAGCCTTATATTTAACAGATGAGCAAAAAAAAGTGTTTAAAAATGGGCAAAAAAAAACCTTGAAAAACAATCCACCAGCCCTAAAACTGATGTCTAAAACACCTGCCAAGATTGACATTTCACCCTCTAACAAACCAAAAAGCTTCTCCAAAACCATTTATGCAACTGAAAACAAATAGCACTTATCACAAGATGTGTCATAAAACAAGCCATCTAAATTAAAACATCATCAATCCGCTACTAAATGAGGATGACTCGATTAACAAATCTAAAATAGTGTTTTTTTTTTAATGTTTTTTTTTTTTACCTTGGGTTGGGTATCTTTTGAAGCCTTTTCCTTAAGCGGGAAGCCATTCTTAAGAAAAACAAGAACACAACAACTTCAGCACATTTAAAAAGAGAGGGAGTACACTGTTGTCTCGTTGTTAGAGGAAGGAGACCCCCGTTCGTCCAAGCGCCAGGATGAGAGTGAAAATCGTTTTAGTCTGACAGGAATGAGAAGGGAAGGGGAGGAAAAAAAAAAAAAAACAAAAACAGAAAAAGCCCACTGAATCCTGGACCGTGGTGCGTTTCAAGGCAAGACATTTCCAAGATGTTTCTTGGCAGGGAGGAAAAGACTCCTCAAACGTCATCTCTTTGTGTTAGTTTCGTTAATATTCTGTGCAGCCTGTGCTAAAACCGACCATGTTGCTAATCACAGTAGAGAAAAAGCCACATAACATGAGCTCTATATTTTTTTAACCCCTTTTTTAATCGTAGATAGGAAAAGTAGGGTGTATTAGTGTAAAGACCTTGTTGAAGAAATGCACATGGCACCACAAACACCACCAAAACACCACAGAAAAAAGGCCAAACGGTTTGTTAAAAGTCAAGCAAAGAATAAGATTCAATTCAAATAAGTACAACAAAAAAGTCTTCTTGTTGCTTGCATCCACCAGGGGGCGCTTTGTAAAATGCACAGATTTTAAATGTACACACCTGAGGACTCCACATTTATTCATAAATTTTTTTAAATTACATCAACACCTCCACTAGTAGTAATAAGAGGGGGAAAAATTATCTAGAATAAAATATCCTCCCCACACATGCGTGCTTCATAATGACGTACCAGCTGTTCACTTCAATTCCACTTTCCTTCTAATACAAATAAACAATTAACAAACATACTGTTTACTCAGTGTTTCAGCCTGCTGTAGCTGCGTGTGCTCTGACCTTGTTCAAAACTCAAACTTGAATCGACACAGTGTGTGTGTGTGTGTGTGAGAGAGAGAAAATCTCACTGGATTATAACACAAAGCCCGTGATTGTGCATGTTTATAATACTCTGACTGACGGTGCATTTATTTGCACACTGTATTTACTAAGCGGTGTACCAGGCAGACACCTGACGCGTCGTGACGAGGCAGACTATCAGCCGATCGGATTGCGTCACTGAGACGTCTCTCGTCCTGTTGTATCTCTACAGAGGAGGGCTGGCGTTGTGCTTGAGCCGACGGGAATGAAAACACAGAAATAGATGTTCTGCGTGAGGACCGCCTGCAGCATCAAATCGGAAGTTGATGATTATGTGTGTGTGTGTGTGTGCGCGCGCTGTGGACGTTCTGTCCTTTCCACTCCCCCTTGTTTCTGAAAGTCACAACGTGCACCTCTTTACGGTTCTGCATCCAGAGACTCCACAGACTTTTCAGCAACTCGTCTGAATTAAAGTGTTTGTCCAAAAACAATAAAAGGACATGAGGGAGGTAACTCATCTGGGATTACGACACAGCTTCCTATCCTGCTTGCATAATGTGTTCTGGATACACTGTGAAGTCTTCCTCGTCCTAGTGGTGGTATGAGTCAGTGTGTCATCAGCCTTACTGATAAAATAATTCCGACCTTGATTTTACACCCTTTTTTTTGTGCAAGTGTGTGTTTTTTTTTGTTGTTTTTTTACGTGTGTGTGTGTGTGTGTGTGTGTGTGTGTGTACATAACATCTATCCCGAATGACCTGTCGTGGGAGGAGTGTGATCACGTTTGCACTCACAGGAAGATTCTCTTTCTGCTGCAGCGCTGCTTTCTTCTTCCACAGGCGATCACGGAGCTCGCTGACTCGCTTGTCCATGGCGGCCACCTCCTGGTTCTTCTTGTTCAGGTTCTCCCTCTGCTGCTGCAGCTTGGAGTTCTGCTCCTGGTTCATGGTGTTCCTTACCTTATTTGGAGAAGGAGGAAGAGGAGTGTTACATGTTAAAACTGAAGAGAAAAAAAAACCTTTTAACTAACATATTTGTGACAGAATTGGGTTTGCTTTATGGTTCTGTTATGGGCTGGAACACTGTTGGCACCACTTGTCTTTTCTTTCTTCTACGGCTATATTCATCGCAGGAGTCAGTTTTTGTTATTCAATTCTAATTAAAACTAGATGTTAAATATAAATGTTTTAAATTTGAAAAACTTTAAAACTAAATTTGGATTTACTTGTTTAAAAACTTGAAAAATGTAAACAGAATGAAACAAGTTCTTCATAGGAGTAAAAGAATTAGTCAAATAAAATACGTTTGATGAACACTGGTGAATTTTCTCTTGATTCTGTCCTATTCTGCGTCTTGTACAAGTGACTTGATCCCAACGGTTATTGACAAGAAATGTACTGTTTGTTCCAACATCAGAGTTTATTTTCATGTAATTTGCCATTTAGACATTGATCCCATTCTGATTGCCATTTATTTTCGATGTATACATTTAAAATTGTTTTCAAATCTGTGAGAGTGTGAAACACTTGATTGTTTATTTATTTTTATTTTTTTGGGATAGTGCTTGGCACTACTTGTCTTCAACATGACTGATCTCTATTGTAAGAGGGATTTATGTTTTTTTATGATTATTTATGTTTCATTCTTGGATCATGCACACAAGTCACTTTAATAAAAAGTCACTTTCATGCATATTTGCAAACCCAGAGGTAATTTTTCTTTATTTACACAAAGATTTCTATATTTTTTATATTTCAGACAGGTTTTGCAGCTACACTACGGCACATTTGTAGGTTAACAAACACACGCCCAGACGTGTTAACCTGATGACACAGACAGCTGAATGGTCATCCTGTTTGCACTGGACACTTTTTTTTTTTTAATAATTTTTCACTATTTCAGGAGCCTTATTTTAAGCGTTTCTTGATGTCTTGCCTCTCTATACTATTAGCTTTTCCTCGAATCAATCATCATCATTTTAGCGTCTTGCAACAGCTGGAAGTACCGGTGCAAAGCCGCTAACACCACTTATTATATCTGATGTCAGGACTGATGTCTTGGGTCCTGACCTGCAGCTCCCTGTAGAGGCGATCGAGCTCGGCCACGGCGCTCTGATTATCGTTTAGGGCGTCCATCTTGCCGCTCTTCAGCATCTCCATCTGCCTGCTGAGCTCCTCGACTTTAGACACAGCCACCACCAGCTCACGCTGCTTTTGCTGGAACAGATTGTTCATTTGCTCGATCTCCTCCACTGCAAACAAGAAAACACACTTCAGAAATCTATGGGACTAAACAGATAGATAGATAATAATAGAAAGAAATATGTGTACAGGATCAACAGTGTGTTCCATAACAGCTGAGTAGTAAACGCTCACCCAGTTTTCCGTTGCTGATGCGCTTCTGCTCCACCTGGCCCTTGAGAGCGCGCACTTTCTTGAGCCGAGCCTCCTGCTTCTCCACGTTCTCCCGGAGGCGCTGCAGCTTCTCCTGTTCGGACGCCTGCTGCTGCTTCATCTGATCTTGCTGCTGCAGGTAGCGCAGGCGCTGCTCCTATACGCCAGAGATAAGAACGGGGGGGTCAACGGTCAAGCGTTAGAGGCACGTGCTGGAATATTACAATGAACACGCATTCTGAGACATATCTACGGGACATTTTTAATTTTTTTTTAATACACGCTTAATTAGGACCCAAGCACTACGACATCAGCCATAGTCATCATAGTGTGTGAGGCCCCTCTTGAATTTCTAAGAATTTATTTTTATTTATTTTTTTAACTCTACTCAACAAGAAGTCAGTTATTTTGGGTTGTTTATGAAGCACACCAAATGGATTTTGATGTACTCCTCCTAGGGAATTTATACGCTCGCCAACAAACCCGGGCCTATGTGGTCTCAATACGTCGAGGACGCAAAATTGCGGAGAGATTTTTAATAGCATGAGCGGGTCAGCCGTGACAACGCTTTAACTTATGCTGAAAAGTGATTAATGACTTTGAGTGCTTGGGCCCGCTCATCGTTTGTCTTTTACTACCAAAACAGTGGTCAGTTGTGTCATCTACCTTAGAGGAAAGGAGTTGCTGCTGTGCATCGATTTGTTGCTGCTGTCGGGTCGCCATTTCCTGCAGCTCAGCCAGAGTCATGTCCATGCGTGGAGCGGCCACCTGCAATTCACCAAAACTCAACGTCTTGCACAGAACACACGTCTCACAAAAGCTTGTGTTTCAGGCAAAGAATTCACAAAAGCGGTAAAACTCGTTTTTCTTTCCTTAACACTGCACAAGCTAAACGTAAACACGGTTATCAACAAAAACTTGCATGCTTAGATAAGTTCTCTCATTATTTTGCAATAAGTAAAAAGCCGTTTCAGTCATCGCCTCACCCCGTTCTCCATCCGTCTATCTGGGGGTCCTTTAACACCGTTCCTCCTCGGTTCCATGCTCCTGGCATTTCCTGTAAAACATTCAGGTAATATGTTAATTATCATGACATATGACAACACGCTTTTGTCTGTTCGAAAATGAGGACAAAAACACGCTAAGCGTGATCAACGGGCTGTGTAGAAAAGGGAGAAGAAAAAAAACACACTGTCAATAGACGGATTGAAGCACAGGGTCACATGCAGGTTAGAAAAACTGTCAGCTTAAAATTAGCATCGCTAAAACAAAGGACGCTGTGTAGTCCTGTGACTGGCGATGAGCCACACATTAAGCATGGTTCCCTGAACAAGAAGTCACAGTCACTGCTCATAAAGGGACATAATGTCACAGGGCCGCGAAGTTCAATCATCCTCTGTCCCGCGTTCAGGGACGTGCATTTACATAACGCTTACAGGCTACGTTTGGTTTGATGGCTTAAAATGTGTTACAGCAGGACTGAGAAAAGATTATGCAACACACCTCGAGCCAAATCAGTGTTAAATAACTGAAGAGAGAGAGAAAAAAGGGCTTATGTGATTCATCCAAAAGAATCAAATCATTTCCTCAGGAATTTAAAACACCTAGTTTCAAAAAAGAAAAAAAAAAAAAAAAAAAAAAACCACACAGCACATGTCAAGTCATTAATTGCTCCCCTAATTAGCTCAACCAGTGTCCTCTCTGCTTGAGACCAGGCCTTGATGTTCCCCCCGAGGCATCCCAGAAGCCTGCACTGAATAACTGAATGTCTTCCTGCTGAGGTAAAAAAAAAAAAAAAATAGAAAGAACGAGTACTTTCCATGAAGGAAGGCAACAGGATGCCGGAGATGCTCTGCGGGGAGCCTGACCACGACGACCTCATCAGCAGAACCAGGCATCACTTCAGAGAATTACCGAAAAAGAGAAAATGAAGCACGGTGTCCGAAGGTAAAAACCTATTTGTCTACGGTGGATGAGGGGTGGGTGGTGGGTCATCTGGCCAACTAAAGCTGGAGGAGCAACGCGGGAACGTCCATGTCTACACTTTCGTTTGTAGGAAAAGAGGCCTTTGTGTCATGCGCGCTACAGGAAGACTCAACAGGAAGTCTTGTTGATTATGTAGGCTTACAGCATACAGGCTTACTCAACAGGAAGTATTGTGATTATGTAGGCTTACAGCATGTATAGACTGCAAGTCAAAACCGACGGCTGATTTCATGACGTTTAAAACCTCCTGGTTCCGGTGCTGATAGTCGTAGTTCCAGTGAACATCCGTCAGGTATCCGCAAACTTCTGGCCACATGGTGTATGTTCCAAGAAATACTCGGTGTTATCCAATCCCTTTTTATGTTTATAAATGTGTGCTTTTAGCTTTAACAGCTGCCTGTATTTTACTCTCGGAGCCCTTCAGAGATCTCCGTACGGTTCAGCGTCATTCCTAATCGAACACGTCATGACCGAGGCTCTCGGTAGCATCTGAGGATCGGAGCCAGATGTGTTGATATGCGGAAAGTAAACGAAAAAGATGGTCTCTGGCCTTCTCACCCGTTCAATTGTATTTATACAACCACCAGACAGGATGCTATGGTTACATTACAAACACATAGAGACCACCAGAAAAGCCGGTAGACGAACGTATAGCGTAAACAATATATCCGCTAACCGTCCCTCATCCTATTAGCATGTGTCCATGAGCGCGACACAAACCAGCCCGAGACAGATCTCAAAACCTGTACTGCTCACGTCGTCATGCTGGTTTTTCTCATCCCCGTCGTTGGTGTGCAGACGATGTGTTCGTTTCCCCTCACGCCCGCCACACTCTTCTTTTCCTTCCTTCATCAGCTGCTAATGAGATTCCTAATCAGGGTGTTGTGTGTGGGGGAAAAAAATTCACATAGTTTTATTCTGAAAGTCAGCCAAAGAGAGACCTCACGCTAGCTGACACTTTAATGAAATGATTCCTGTTTAAACAATCATTAGAGAATTAATTATCCGCTGCATTAATGTCTCAGTTCGGGACACGTGTCGTGATATTTAAGGAGCGCGATAACGAAGGCTGCTGAGGTGTCAGAAACACCTGGAAGCTTCCAGAATGTAAATCACACCCTGAACAACTGTGTACAATAAGCGTAGTATTAATTAGCGCGGCGGCTTAGTGGTTAGCACTGTCGGCTCGCACCTCCAGGAGTGAGGGTTCGATTCCCACATCGGGGTCTGTGTGCATGGAGGTTGCGTGTTCTTCCCTGTGCTTGGTGAGTTTCCTCCACGTACTCCGGGTTGCCTCCCACAGTCCAAAGACATGCAGAATACGCTAACTGGCGTTCCCAAATTGCCCGTAGTGTGTGAATGTGCGTACGAATGTTGGTTGGCTGGCGGTATGTGGTTCGGGAGAAACACGTGACAGTCTTCGGATGTCCTTGATTAGGGAGAAATTCTGGGATTAGGGGGAAGTTTCCTGTTGCCTTTGTTTTTGTTTGTTTTGTACTGGCCAGGGTTAAAACAAGGCAATTAGATCTTCATCCTAATGTGACCTCATACAAGGAGATACCCCTCCTCCGACTGCATGGCTCAGCAGTAGTTCATTTACATTGACACTGAAACGGCGTGTTCGGAGGAGGAGCGAAACTGAGGGAGATTACAAATGCTATGACAAACACAATCTGAGGGGGAATTTCAGCCGGACACAACATTTTGGGGTGCTCTGAGACTCGTGTTCACTTCTTTCTTTGTCTTTCGGCTGTTCCCTTTCAGGGGTCACCACAGCGAATCATCAGCCTCCATCTAACCATATCTTCTGCATTCTCTTCTCTCACACCAACTAAATCTATTCTTTGGTCCTCCTGCCTGCCAGTTTCACCTCGGCATCATCCTATAGGTAGATAGATTCACAAGAAGTATGAAAATACCGGACCTTTAAAGTTGTCTTTTATCGATACGTCTTTTAGTCCTCCCAGCTCTCTGACGTCTTGTTCTTTACACTCTAATCAAACAGATCAGTTTCCGAAGACTTTCACGCCAATACCGCCGGCAATGCCAGCGCACTCGTCATCTCATAAATCAGTATCACTGCACTGCATTGTAGGACTCTTATGCTAATGTCTTCGCTTTGTCTAAGCCAGAGGTTCTTGTTCATAGAAAACAGGAAATAAGAAAAGAGTGTTGTTCTTAAAGGAACAACAGGAAGGAAACAGGGCACAAACCACCAAATTAGCATCACGAACATTAGCAGCATTTCAAATTTTTCTGTTAAATATTTGTCCCAGGCTGAACGAATCTCATCAGGAACACACAGTCATGATTTCTATTTCCGTAACCAAATGCCAATGTGTCCTCTCTGCCAGATTCCTGTTGCCCGAGTTGTGCCCGAGGGACCGTCTCCATGGTGGCGTGTTAATCGATGGATGTTGCCAGATACTGTATCTGCGAGGGCTAAATATAAAAAGAAAAGGAGGAACCTAGAAAACCGCCAATCCGGATGAAAAATAAATCAACTCTTTACTTGTCAAGGCATCGATCCGGAGTGCGGGACGACAAACGGCGGGTTCTCCGAACGAACCGTACGGACGTGAACGCCGGAATGTCGACGACGTGTCCTGAAGCTGATTTTATTTATATTACAGAACATATTGTGCTTCACACTGGAGGCAGAAAAACGGTTTTGTATTATGTTCTGTGTAATATAAGCCACATGGAAAATTATATCCATAGAGCACAAGTGATGAAAAGAAAGCCCGGAGTAAATCCTGAAGTTCTGCATATTTAATCTTGGGATCAGAATTTGTAATAGAATACATTGAAACGGTGTGTTTTGCATTTTATTTTTGTTTCAATGTCCGAAAAAAATGGTTGAATATGAATTTCTTTTACTTTTTTGATTGTCTCCTCATTTCTACATCTCCTGAAACCAAACACCGTACAAGGAAACGGTGCTTGGGTTGTGGCGCGCTCCTCATAGCTTTACACCAAAAAAATGACGTGATGAAACCGTATAAGCCGAGCTCATGAGGTCATACCCACAGACCCGTCAAGGACTCGAATTCACACAGCTCAGATTACTACACAGTGAATTACACTTTCAAGTCGATCTCCTTTTTTTTTTTTCCCCCGATTGTTTTTTTTTTTTTTCTCCCCCATTTCCCGATCTACAACATGCTCGAATAGCACAGATAAAAGACGTTCAATCGTCTTTGGCCAGCTTTTTCTAACGAGCAGAACCGATTGGATAATCGCGCTTCACATCGGACGCCAGGTTGAACCAACATGAAACAACTTTTTTTTTCTTTTTTAAAAAAAACTATGTGAAGGACAGGGCAGAAAGGAGACGTCATTCTGTAGTGCAGTGCTGCTGAATTCTGGACTGTGATTGGTCTGAAAGCGTTGATGTTACACAGGGACTTGTAGGTCTTGTACATTCCATTAAAAAATATATTTAAAAAAATGTATAATAAATAAATTTTAAAAATTAAGTATTTTGTGAGGGGGCGTGTTTGTTTAACGTTTTTCTACGGAAGGAGTCTCCAGTGTCAGCACTTCACTGTTGGTTTCTTGTCAACACGACAAACTGTATCTACTGTATTAGACTTCAAGGTGTGGGGGGGGGGAGGGGGGGGAGGTGTGGAAGGCTTTTGTGAATAACCATCACTTAATCTCTGTCTATTGTCGTCCTAACAGCTCTACTCTCTAACAACCCTTTATAACCCTCTAACGAGTCTTTCCAGATACGGGAGGATCCTTTGACCGTGGAGACCGTAAACACGAGGAACTTAAGGAACTTATTTTGGACTGAAGAAGCTACCTGCATGAGTAAACGTTTCAACATCAATCATGTTGTTGATTACTTTTCTATAACAGCATGCCCCAAGTATTATTCCTTACCCCCTAAGTGGCATTTTTACTGCACTGAACTGTTTAGCTAACACATCACTGCACTGTCACTTTCTGTTTATACTGCACTGCTTCTTTTGTTTTTTCTTTTTTTTTTTATGTATTTATTTATTTTTACCACTATGCATCTTTGCACCATCAATAATTATGCTCATCAAATATTGCACTACTGTTTATTCCACCCGTATTTATTCTGCGTATGCTGTACAAATAAGACAACCCTTTAACCCTGTAACGAGCCTTTCCAGATACGGTAGGATCCTTTGTACATTCCGCTACTTTTGGGCGTGTAATCTTCCAGACATGCTAATCCACTACAACATCCTTATTACCTAATCTACCTTCTGTTCACTATAGCACATTCACTGCACGATGTTGCACAGTTATACTGTACATTACTGTATCACTAAATACACCAGAACCACACTACCAAATGAATGTTCTGTTTGTATAACACACTGTATTCATTTATTGTAAACAGGCCATTTATGTACTTCTGGTTAGATGATAATGTCATTTCATTGGCTCTGTACATGTACGCTGCACAATGACCAGTTGAATCTAATGAAATCTAATCCAATATATAAATCTCACTAGATCTCCCAATGAAAGAACTGTTTATTATTTAATTCTGTAAGTTAAATGTGATCCTGTCTTTTTCCTTCTGATAGAATGAGAAAGATATCGAAGATACATTAAGATCCATGTCTCGAGTGTGAGCTGGAAAGTCATCCAGTCAAAGTTGACCTGGTGGCGTGTTTGACGTGACCTTCCCGCCTCTAAACGGCTTATTGACTTAATCCTACACGAGGTCGCTCACCTCAAGCCGAGGGCAAAGTTCTAGAGGACGGCTGTTAATTTTGCTGCACAGTTTACTGTCAGTATTGACACGACCCAGATCTCAAGCCTCGGTCTGTAGATTTTTTTTCTTATATTTGACAGCGCAGACATCTCAGCGCTGACAGGAACTCATTTTCACAATCAGTGGCATAAAATAATCAGGAACCGAAAAACGTATAACAGTTTATTTCTGTATATTACTATTACTCATAGTGTACCAGCAACTGCCTTTTAAAAAATACATACATTTCTTTATTTTGTTTCTAAAGTGTCAGATGATTGAGGAAGAGTTCTCCAAGTGAAGAGTTCTGATTTGTCTGCTGATGCTGAATGCTGAGTGGTTGGAACAGACGAGAGGGGAAATGAGGTCGCTGATGAGGTTGGATCATGAAACATTTGTTTTCATTTCTTTTATTGAAACTAAATGATTAAATTGAATTTAATAGAAAGAAATAAAGGGGAGGGGTCAAGACTTTTGCAAGTATATTTATTTATATGATTAATCTTTTTTAAATTATTTTTTATTATTCCATAACTTATTTAAATTTTTATTAAGAATTGTAAAAAAAAAAATATTTTACATTACTCTAATTATAATTACATTAAAAATAGGTGAAGCAAACAAATACAAATCTTTAAAAAATTACAATTAACTGAAATAATCTTGAATATTTAATTTTTTTTATTTAATTTTTTTTTGTGTGTTGTTATGGGATTACCGTAAAGTCTTGAATTTTCTAAATGGTTTTGCTTTTCTACCTAAAAATTGTCTTATTATATTGGGAGATAATTGAACTAATACAGATAAAAAATGTGAAGTTCTAATTAAAACTTGCTGTTATAATTAACAATAATTTTATTTACGTAATGCGTAAAATTAATGCGTAATTATTTTATTTTTTTTATCATAAACAACATGAATATTTAGGTCAATTTTAAGTTAACAATAATCTCTACAAATATCTGAATTTTTACAAGGACAAAAAAAAAACTTTAAGATAGTTGCAGGAATGATCATTTACAGCAATTAGAAAACAAGAAAATATTAACGTAAGCTCGCTTGTTTCTGAGGACTTCGAACAACATTTAATGTAACAAAGTCAACGTTTTGGAAATATAATAAAAGACTTCATCACACAACACTTTTGTTAATTATTTCCCTGTAAAAGCACCGTTTTATCTTTTACATAATGATAATGAATATCAAAGTCTTTGGTGAAAGTGCATCATTACATCATAGTTACAGCAGCTTCAGGATCACAAAAAGATGAATTTGTACTTTTGTTTCTTGGTTTCTACATTTGTACTCGGTTCTCCCTTCAGTGCCGTTATCATTTATTCCCCCCAGGATTTGATAAAGAATAGGTCAGATTTTGAAGAATGACTAATCTGATGACATTTCAGCCTCGGCGATTACAGAGGGAAAAAGTCCGATGTCCTTTTACAGGCGTGCGGATGAAACGGAGAAGGTCATCTGTGGCGGGCGATGGAGACGGGAGACGGATGACGAGCGCCGTCAGCGTGATTGAGAGGCGTCTAACGTTCGCGCGGACCACCTGTATGACAGAGGACAAAACCGAAATCGAAGCCAAAAGGGCGAAACGATATCTTGTGAACTTTCACATTTTGATCTTGTCGCTGAATAGCAAGTGCTACCGTATATCTCCGGACACGCATCCTGCAAGAGGGTGTCGATGTACAGGCCGTGAATTAAAGAGCCATCGCGGCATTGTACGGGCGTGCTTCTTGATAAGTCGAGTCAGCCGGGAATTTTCGAGCGGTTTTGTTTTACCACGACCGCAAATGTAACAAGTCCGTAACTCCATCCGGCTTTTAAAAAGGCCCAGGTGATGAGGAAATCCATCTTGGTTCTTAGTTACCTTCTGTATCTGCCGATGTGAATGGGAAGCTCTCGGTTACTGTCAGATGAGAAGGGAAGGCCATAGATCAAGTAAAACTATGTGGGTCACTTAAATGGATGCTGGATCCCGCTGCAGTGACACAAGACACCATGTTTTTGGAAGACGCTATTTGCATTTTGTTGGTTTGCCTTTTTTTCCCCTTTTCCCATGAGGTGCAGCAGTGAAGGTAGGTCTCAATAAAAAGTGAAAGGATTTAACTCATTGGTCGGTAGCACAGCATCTGGTGCTTAAAGCTCAAAGATCTGTCCTAAATCTATATCACAGAAATTAAAATTGGCTTCATCCCCTTAAAACTGAAGAAAAATTTATAATATTGAAGACAGGTGCGAAAACATAAAGATTATGCAGCGTGCCAGGAGTACTGCTCGCGTAGTCCAGAGAAAGTGTGCAGAAAGTCAACACAGAGGCGCATGTAGCCAACATTTTTGAAAACCAGACCGTTTTAAAATGGATCTTTTATTTTTCTTAATTTTACAGAAAAAAAAAAAACAGTACGTAGTTTCATTAGTGTTTTAAATATAGGTCTGTGGCTGCAGTTCAGCATCACTGTAACTGTATCAATAATCAATAAGGTGCCTGCTGGCGGGTTTAGGGGTCATAAACCTCACAAACACAAATCCTCGGGACCACAGATGGTCCTTCTGAGCTCGTTTGTGGACTCAAGTTTTCAAGCTGTAAAAGTCCAATATTTTACCTTTCCGATATTTTACTATTCGTTTAACAAGGTAAAACAGCTACACCCCCCCCCCCCAAAGTGTGTGTAGTAAAGCTCCAGCTAAAACAACCCTCAGATAATACATTTCTAATGCCTTTTTTCCCCGATTTTCTCCCTAATTTAGTCGTGTCCAATTCCTCCCTGTCACTAGGTTAATTAACTTGCACTTTAATTTGATCAATTCTTTTTTTCGCCTAATTTTGGCAGTTTTGGTCCTCCATAGTGGAGAAAAAATTTACTAAAATATTTCCTAAACAAGTCCACTGTAAAAGTCCTGGTTAATGTTGCTGAAACACTAGCCAGTAGCTGTAGATATACAACCATTTATTTATTTCCTGAAAATACAGTTTAAGCTTGTAAGCTTTTATTAGTGCTACACAGTTAATTACATAAAAATTTAAATCGCGACATAGACCTGTACAATTATTTAATCCCAAAAGGTTGTAATTCATCACAGGTAATATATTAATTGTCAGGAATTTATGTAGAGTTTGTCAATAATTTAAGTATTCATTATAAAAAGAACTTTTGAGGTGACGAATAAATATTAGTAAACATGCTCTTAATAAGATCACTTGTGGCTTATTTGATTGTATTTTTTACAAATGCAATTGAATACACAATGTTACATTTAATAGTTTCATATCACAGTTTATGTGATTATTATTATTTTTATTACTTTTTTTATCAAATTGTGCAGTCTTAGGTTTTTTTTTTTTACACATGGACATTTTTAACTTACTACTGAGAAATGTAAACAAGGTGACTTAATGTGAGCAGGAAGGATTTAAATAAAAATGTAAAAATCTATCAAGGATTGTTAGGATGCTCCAACACTGGAGACTCCTTCCAGAAATGCAAAATAAACTTCCACCACATCAACAATCATACACATGTCGAAGCTGCTCTGTATAAGTACAGAAAAATAATCAACCACTTCCGACCAATCAGAATTGTGAATCACAACAACAAACATAACCAGGAATGAAAACCTGTCTTTCGACAGAGGAACAAAATCAACATTAAATCCATTGGAATTGGAATCGGACCACAGCCTTCTTCTAGAACTTGACAAGCGTGTTCGTTTCTGTGAGTTTACGTGGTGAATACAGAGCACTTTGTCTGGAGATAACGTCAACACTGTTATCTCACATGCTTTTGTTTGATTAGTTGGAAAAGTTTCAGCCAGCCTCGAGAGCCATGTGCTGGTGTAGGGTGTTAACATGGACACAGGGATCCAATCGAAATTTAGCCAAGAGACTAGAGTGCGGTATCTCCTCACCGAGCGCTCTCATTCAGACAAGAGACAAAAAAGAAAAAAAGGAAGATAAGGAGGAAAAGCGAGAGAATGGGGTCAGGTCTGGGTTATCCTGCTCCGCTGTGTGTGATTGGGGTGAAATTCAGTGGCTCATGAATGAACGACTGGTCAAAGGAACTCGAGCAGAGGCTTGGAGATGATTTGAAGCCCTCAGGAGCTTCGGGGGCAACTCCCTGCTGGTTCTAATCGTATTCTACAACATTATGATACATGATGACGCCAATTAAATCCTGTCTGATCATTAGCTGTGAGATTGACTGTGACTAATTCATGTCTCTGTTCAAAGCAACACAGTTACTGACATCAACAAACAGACACAGGGACAGTGCACCAAATAAAGTGGGTTTCAACATCTTTCTTGAGTGGTTGCTGGTCCTAGATTTCCTTCACCCAAGATTGAAACACATTTAACCTTAAACAAGATTTGAATGGTTAATAGTTCTAGATTTCTACAATGGTTATACAATTACGTTTAAATAATACAAGCTAAAAAAAAAAAAGTCTTGGAATAAAAAGTAACCGCTTATTTTTTGAAAAAGAAGAAGAAAAAGAAGAAGAAAAAGAAAGTTCTCCTTGAAGCGATTTCTTAAAACATCTCCTCTAGGAATCCTTGTGAGTTTTCAGAAAAAGCAAGATGTCAGTAAAATACACAAATCCCAAGCTTAGAACTAATTTTTATCCAGCACTTCAAAGGGTTCTTGGGTTTGTTTTTTACATTCTATATGGATTTGTAAAACAGAAACTTCTACATTAAACAAAAAATTTTAACCATTTAAAGAACTCTTTAGGAACCTTTTTTTTTTTTTACTGAAAATTAAAGTCACAATAATCTTATTATAATTGTAGTCACAATTATGTAGAAGTTCTACTTGGATCTTTTTTTTGTTGTAGCAGTTCATATACAATGTTAAAGAACCTTTTGGAGAGTTGTACTACCTTACAAAATGGGTTCCTCATTGGTTCCAAGCTTGGGATTCGTGTATATACTGAAATCTTGCTTTTTCTGAGATGAGAGAGATGGTTTGAGTCTCCAAGGAGAACTTTCTTCCAAAAAAAATTGGTTCAAGGTGCAATGAAATAAACTTCAAAGCACTTTTGTAAGTAGCCTGGGGTAAGAGCATCTGCCAAATGCCTAAATGTAAACATCAAAAATGACCTTGATACGAGATATAACCTTTTTTCTCCAAGACCAAAAAAGTTCAACCTTAGAACATTTCTAGATTTTTACAAAACGTTCTCCATGCAATCATTTCTAGAATATACACTAGTTGTAGGTACCCACATATTTTCTTTTTCACATCGTACACTTATGGAATAAAAAGTAGCCTCAGAGCTGCTTGGCAAAGTGAACGGGTCATGTTTTCTGAACGGGCTCGATTTGGAAACGTGCTGTAACATCTCCTCTAGGAACCTTTAAGAATTCTTACAGAAAGCAAGATTTCAGAAAAAAGTATACACTCACACCCCGAGCTTAGAACATCCGAGGAACCCTTTAGTTTAGAATGTTTATAGATTTTGTAATGAAGACAGCTATAATTTCTATTTAGCATTCAAAATGTTTTCTTGAATTTGACTTCAATGTGGATCCTACAACAACAACAAAAAAATTACAAGTGGACGTTTAACAGAAGACTAAACATATTAACCCTTCAAGAATTTAGGAACTTGAATTTTTTTTTTTTTTATTAAAAGGTGTCTTTTTTTTTTTTTTTTTTAAATACTCTAAAATCTAAAAACTTAAACTTTGTTTTAGTTTTAGTTTTGACTTTTCAGAGAACTCATGTTGAACCTGTTTGGTTTGGAAGCCTAGAACTCTGAACTAGGGATGCACCGATACCGATATCGGCCTCGATACCACATTTTTTAAAGTACTTGTACTCATTAAAAGTCCCTGATACCGGGGACCGATACCCGGTCTGAGAAATGTCTATTTTTGAGCGGCGTGTAAGGGGTTAATCACAGGCGCCGAG
>JAQQZS010000013.1:9090690-9102020 GCA_030068045.1 Platyallabes tihoni | reverse complement strand
CCACCAAGCACGGGGAGAACATGCAAACTCCATGCACACAGAGACGGGAATCGAGCCTGACTGGGAATCGAACCCAGACCCTGGAGGTGCAAGGCGACAGTGCTAACCACTACACCACCGTGCCGCCCACCTCTAGACATTAAATATTAAATCATTATGATATGTTTATTTTATATTAAACTGGTTATTTTTTTATATTAAAAAGTCAAACAAAATGAGAAACAATGTAAAACACTGACAAATATTATTTAATCTAGAAATTGACTTGATTGTTGATTTAAAAGATATTATCATATCTTCTTATAATTTCTGTAATTCTAACAGTTGTCTAATGTTTTATTAAAGTGCTTATTTGTTATAAGTCCACCACTCCTCCTGAACATTACAGTGTGCTGTTATATTTTATTCTATAACTGATTTGTCATGCAGAAAAAAAAAAATTGAGAAGTCATGAGTTTGTCAATTAAAACATTCAGCTTAAGGTCAGCTGCTTTGATTAAGACCGTACGCTTTAACTGCGTACCCGAGCCTGAGCTCTATCTACTTTGCCATATTAATTGCGAGTGAGTAAACAGGTTTGTTGGTTCGTCTTTGAGCAACTGTTTCATCCCATCAGTAAATATCTTCATTTATTTCTTACTAATAATAAATCCAAAAACTTGTCCTGTTCGAATAGCATAGCGATGAACCACGATGTGACTAGCATGGATCATCAAACACCAGAAAAGGTCAGAGTTTCAGAATGAGCCTTGCATTTGCACCGACTATAAATTCCTGTTTAACTGATGACTAAGTGAAATATCTTAGCACTGCTGAATAATTTCTCCAAGCTGTGTGCAGTAAAGTGGTTCTACCATGCATGTGGAATTGTTTTACCATTCTACCATTAAGTGCAAATGCTAATTCAAGCTGAATGTTAAAAATGTCAGTGAACATGCAATAAAGTGTTTGCATTGGATTTTTAAAAAAATACAGGATACACAATAAGTACATTTTGAAGAACTGGTATAGAGTACTACAAAATATTTATTCTTATTCAGGAATACCTTACCTAAATAATAACAATTATAATTTCTACTTATAAGATAACCTCTAAATAAAAAATACTTAATCAGAGTCAGAATCTTTTATTCGCCAAATTCAAGATACTAGGAAAAGTACAGGGGTTAATTTCACTACAATAAGGCATGCAGACACTTTAATTTGATTCTGTATAATGTGCAATTTATATATTATGGTACCCTCAGGCACCAACATCAGAGGTGAAAAAAAGAGGCCGTATGTGGAGGTGTATTGTACTTGTAATTGTTTGGTATGAGGTGGAAATTGGGAATAATTGGAGATATAAAGGGTGCTAGTCTGAAAGACATTCACTGCTCGGGTTTGAATAAAAACAGAAATCAAAATGTTATTTCCAGTCTGCTATTCGGTATTATTTGTATCCAGAGATCAAATGGTGGCATGGTGGCGCTGTTGGCTTGCACCTCCAGCGTCCGGGTTCGATTTCAGCCTCATGGTCTGTGTGCATGGTATCTCTGTGTTTCCACCAAGTACTCTAGTTTTTTCCATGCAGATTAGGGTATAGTTGGCATTCCCAAATTGCAAGTAGTGTGTATGAACATTGACCAGAGGTCCTACCAAGGACATAATAATTGGAGTAAATACAACAGTCACCATTGGCCTCCACAGTCCCCCAGTTGGACTACAGAGTTTCCTAAATGGATGGATGGAGAGATTAAATGCTGCTATCAATTTAAGATGAAGTAGCATATTACACCAGATTCTCACTATAAAATTGGCTGTACCCTCAACCTAGCACCACAGTCGTTTCGAGGTGGTTTGAATAATAAAAACAAAACATTATGCAACTGGAACAGAGTACCCCCATCTGCCTTAACATTACAATGCAAATCATTAAGCCCACTATTCTGTAGGTTCCTCTTGTGCTACTGGTGCAACTCTCTCAGGGCATGACTGCACAAGACCTCTGGTTGTGTGCTGTGGTGTCTGGCCCCAGGATGTTGGCAGCAGGTCCTGTGTGTGCAGTGCGTCATGGGATGAGGCCTCGGTGGATTGGACTTGTTTGCATCTTTAAGAAATTTGGAGGCTGGGTTGGTGGTGCACTTTGCCTGCCAACCCAGAAGGGTGGACGGTGGGTTGTGGTTCACTGGGTTTTCTGGTGCCTTTCTCTTATCGCCAGCATTAACATATTTTTCTGTGATTGGAGCTAACCTTTTGTCCCTACACGCATACTGTAAATGAGTCTTAGGTGCCCATGGTTCTGTCACCATCTTACTGATATATATAACTGATGTTAATTTGTTAATGGTACTATATGTGGTTTTAGAAAGGTTTACAGTGAATTGTAAGAAGGTTTGTTGCTGCAGCTTTACTTTGAATGGGATAGAAGAGACTAGGGGCTGGTTTGGGGGTTGGTGGTTTTCAACCCTGGTTCTGGAAGACCCTCTGGGAACTCACAGGATTGGGACTAACACGTTTCACTAACAAGTTTGTTAGGGAGAGAAGTCCATAAAGATTGGACTTTGACTCAATGGAAAAAGGTCATATGGTGCAGATTGACTCTTTGCTAGAACTTTGGGCGAATCAGGGTAAGAAGGAAAGCGCTTGAACTGATGGACCCATCATGCATAGTGGCTACTGTGCAAGCCTCTGGAGGCGGTGTTACAGTATGATCTGGGGTTCCTTCAGTTAGAGTCCTGAATGTCCTGAATGACCAGGGTAGCACATCAACTGACTTTTTCTTCTCTGATGGGACAGATATACTGTATTCCCAGACTTAAATTGTGAAAGAGTGGTTCCAGGGGCATGAAGAATCATATTCATACATAAACTGGACGCCACATTGTGTGCCGTAATCAAAGCTAAAGGAGATTAAATCTCAAAGTGTGTGAGTTTTGTTTATGGCCAGGCAGTGTATTAATCAGGTCTATCTGGAACTTGGAAGCTGGAGCTTGCTTCACACACACACACAAACAATCTATGCAGCAGTACCCACTCAGCAACGTATACATTATTTATACATTGTCTTCTTTTTTTGGTGTACTGTTACATGAAATACAAGACAACACAATCTAACAACATAAAGACAATATAATGCCGCACAGTAAAACAGTATGCAAATGCCACATGCTCATCTTGATAGCAGGAATACAGTACCATGAATGCAAATGTCACTTCAGGTCAGCAAGATTTCAGTTTTTTCTGTTTTTATTCAAACACGAGCAGCGAATGTCTTTCAGTCCAGCACCTTTTATATCTCCATTTATTCCCAATTTCCACCTCATACCAAACAATTACAAGTACAATACACCTCCACATGAGGTCCTGACCATTTCATAATTCAAGATGACGTGCTTTTTGTTACTGTACTTCTATCAAAGGTACAGTTGAACTGACAAATTATGTCTTTTTTTTTAAACATATTGTCTTTCATGTACATTAAAAGATTTAAAAAATGGTGGTTCTTGTAAGGACAACACAGTGTGACAGTGCCACTGATGCAGCACAATAGGAGGGATTTGGGGAGATTTATTTATCAATGCATTAAACAATAGCTCTTTTGCAACAGACTGTTGAAACATCTGCACAGCTCCAATGGCTCTTTTCTCCTCGCTGACTCAATATATTAATCGGATCTCTCTTGATGGCTGGAATTTGCCTTGCACACTCACCAACAGCCTGCTTTGAGCAGCATAATGACCATCTTTCATAATGTTTTTTTTGTGAATTTAGTATTCAGTGAATCATAAAGAATATAATTTGAGTCCACAAATTATTTTTGATATTCTGCTCATAAAATAGTATTGGACAAGTACCCATGGTGGACAAAAGTCCAATTCGCAATATAGCAAAAATAGAGCATTGTGAAGTTCTATATCTATTCATAATCCATATCTGTATATAAAGGTCATTTTTGCCACTTAGCTCCATTATAAAGTTCAAATGTGTAGTTAAGACAAAAATTAATGGTTAAATTAATGGTTGTGTTAATTTTTCATGGTGTGTATTCGAGCAATAAAAAAAGGTTATTAAGCAAAATGAAATGTATAAAAAATATTCATTGTGTACATAAGGATTTCCTAAAAAAATTACATTATATAGTCCAAAAAAAAAAAAATAGTTTGGACTAAAAAATGTTGCATTATAAATGCATCTGGGGGACTAAAGTTTATGTTTGCATAATAATAATAATAATTAAATATATATATATATATATATAATTTATTTATTTATTTTTTCAGTTGAATCTGGCCATTGTATTCTTGAGCCCTACCAGGTAAAAACTCTGTATTAACATTCATAAAGGCATTTCTTGATTGCAGACTCCAGAGTGTCTTGTGAAGTGTCTTTCTTCAACAAGGTAAGATTTTTGCAATCATTCACCTCATCTGTCTTCCATGCTTTTGGCTGTTGCTGACCTCACTAGTGAATTTCTTTCTTTTTAATTTGATTTGGTCACTTCTAAAGTTTCTGCTCTCTCTGATAGTTCTGTTTCATTTTCATCCTTGTGATGGCCATATTATATTGAGAGTCCCCATGAACCAAATTTGCCCAGAAAACTAATTCAGCACTTTCAATTAATGCCAGGCCTTTTATCTCCTTTATGATAAAGATGAGAAACATCCTACAGCTGGTTATCAAATATCAGTCAGTTGTCCAAATACTTTTGAGCTTGTGAAAATGGTGTGACTCGGTAAGAAATGGCTGTAATTCCCAAACAGTTTTTGAAATATCGTGTTAAACCAGAGTTAGTAAGAAAAATGTATACACACTTGAGGAAAATACAACCTTATATGAACATTTTAAAACTAATTTTTGCTACATGTTTATATTGATATATATCAATCTATATGATAAAATTATTAATATTATATTAATATAATATACATCATATGATTTTCTTTTTCCTGAAGTATGTATACGTTTTTTTGGCTGACTTTGTATATGTGTGTGTGTGTGTGTGTGTGTGTGTGTGTGTTCAAATACTTAGGGAGCTGACTGTGCATTGTTATGTTTAGTGAATTCTGGTATCTATATATCTAAACAAACGACTGTAAAACTAAGTCCACAAACGACTGTAATATTATGCCAAAAATAAAAATAAGAATAAAATAAAACCTCCTGACTAGCACGACCAACCTAGTGTTGGAGCTGCTGAGCCAAAATTTCTCTGCTGATTTCTCTGCTATTACATGACTATTAATAAATGACAGGGTTGTGTGTTTCTATTAACCAGCAGTCTGGGTGGAATCCGATGTTTTTGACAGATGGCATTTACAGTTTGTGCCATGCTGGGCTCAGCGGGACCTGAAGCTTAAGAGGTTAGAGCTGTCAAAAAGACTTTGTGCATATGGTGAGTAACAAAGTGCACATATTTCCAGGCCGCTCCTTTTTCATCAACCTATTGGCTTTTTTTTTCTCTCAACATTTTGGACGAAGAACTGAAAAAGTGATGCGAATTTTCATTCTTATCTGTTATTCGGTAACCTCACCTAGAGATTAGTGTGCCTTGGTGTGTGTGTGTGTGTGTGTGTGTGTGTGTGTGTGTGTGTGTGTTGACGAAGATAAAATGGATTTTTTAATTGAATGGATAAACAAGCATAAAATCTGAAACAGTAAATAAATGAATCTATTTAGTTTTTTTTTTATATTAGATTGTCTGTATATATGTGCAAGTATGTATGCAAGAAAGAAAAAAAAAGTAATATGTACAGATGTACTTTATGTAATAGTGTCAAATTATTTGGGATATCAGGATATTACATGTGCTCATTAATTATGGCATATTTTCCTTCATTCATAGTTATACATCATCTTTATCTTGTTTTTTCAAAATATTTTAATGAAAATGACACATCTTTACAGTAATCCAGATTTTATGCTATATTTTACTTGTTTGTTTCAGTAAATAATTTTTTCCTTTATAATAGTAAAACATTATCTGTAGTATTGAATACATGTCATAAAAATCATACTAGTTTCTATTTAAATGAATTAAACACCATTATCTGTACTGTACATGACTCAGAGGTTTGGTCCCAACTGTATACATTTTACTGATATGATTCCCCAAGCAGCCACAGGATGGAGCCATGGTCTTCACCAATATGTCATAATATTAAATATTTAGTCTATACTTGCAGTTATTAACTCAGATCTGTGTAAACAGGACTTCTGCACGATGCACATATTTCGGTTCACCTTTTCCATTTAACATTTTCTGCTTTTTCCTTGAATCTATTGCAGATTGATTGGCTGGTTGAGAAGGTCACAAGATGACATTTTGTGCCTGGGTCAAGCATGAGGACACACTCCAACAGTGAGGGACTTGCTCACTGATCAATTTTCCATTGCAAACTGAGGACCTTATTCACTTAGCATTTGCATTAATGATTTTTTTAAGCAATAATGGTGAGCAGCAACTCAATACATTTAGGCATGTAGACATGGTCAAGAGGATTTGCTGAAGTTCAAACTGAGCATCAGAATGAGGAAGAAATGTGATTTAGATGACTTTGAACATGACATGGTTGTTGGTGCCTGAGTATTTCCAAAATTGCTGATCTACTGGGATTTTTATGGACAACCCTCTCTGGACAACTAAGGTTAACAGAGAATAGTCTGAAAAAGAAAATATCCAGTGAGGGCAGTTCTCTGGATGAAACTGCCTTGTTGGTACCAGAGATCATAGGAGAACAGCCAGACTAGTTCAAGCTGATAGAATTGCAACCATAACTCAAATAGCATATCATCACAACCAAGATATGCCGAATAGAATCTCTGAACATTCAACGTAACAAACTTGTAGGAGATGGGCTACCAGAAGACAACACCAGGTGCCACTCCAGTCCAGTAAGAACAGGAAACCGAGGCTATTGTTTGCATGAGACAGTAGAAGATGTTGCTTGGTTCGATGAGTCTTGATTCCTGCAGTGACATTCGGATGTGGTATGTGGGATGTGGTGGGGTCAGAATTTGGCCTTGTATCAATGGTTCCGGCTGTGGCTGGTAGTGTAATAGTTTTGGGATTCTTTTACTGGCACACTTTGGGCCCCAAATGTCAGGACATGTCAGAACTTCTTCAGGGCCCCAAAACACCAGGAGGCCCCTAAGAGTTTTAATACCAGTTGAGCATCATTTAAATGCCACAGTATACCTGAGTATTGTTGCTGATCATCTCCATCCCTTCATGACCACAGGATTACATAATATGTCGCAAAGCTAAAATCTGGTTTTAAATTAATTAATTTATTGATTTATAGATTTTCTCTTGTTACATTGTAAGAATCCCAAATAATTTGTTGTCAGTTTTTTTTTTATTTCATTTTATTTCCAGATAATATCCAAGTGATGCTTTTCCCATTTTCCATCCAGGTTGATTTATTTTGTTCTGTACATGGAATCTGTCATTTTTTGCAGATTTAGCCCATCCACCCTAGGAATGCTTTTTTGCTCACCACAGTTTCACACAGTGATTTTTTTTTTTACATTTAAATTCTATTGAGCATTAGCTCACAGCCTGAGGGGAATCTGGTTTCTACCCCCACAATTTGTCCAAGAAATGTCGGATACTGAATATGACGGATTACTTTTGAGCACAATTTGGACTTTTCTGGACAAATATAAACTATCTCTCTGTTATTATATGACTGTGCTATACTATAGTGCATTGTCAAGCATCCTGAAAAGAGTTCAGAGAGAGAGAGAGAGAGAGAGAGAGAGAGAGATCGCCTAATCCAGCATTTGCATTAGGAACAGATTGGATTGCATAATCTCTGCAGGCAACTGTGATTGTGATGTTGTATCTCACATTCACCTGGAGAGATTGTGCAGTCAGTCTGCATTGTCTTCCACAAAAGTCCTATTGCATACCAGTTTGGGAAGTTGTGGAATATAATAAATGTAGCCGCTACATCCTCTCATGAAGCATCAACAGGATGCTGAACATGCCTAGATTTGTCTTGAACAACAGGGAAGAGAGGAAGGTCGAAGTGAAATTTATTCCATTCATTCCATTTCAAACCATTTGTGTTTTAATTGTAATGATTAGAACTAAATTAAAAATCCTTTATTTCAAAATATTAGAATACTATATATATTAGAATCATTCAAAAAGTATTTTGGTAGTGTGACATGGTAGGCTGCTGGAAAAGGAAATTAGTAGACAGCATGCCTTGCTCCAAAATCTCCTGGTAGACAGGTGAATTGACTTTGGACTTGATAAGACACAGTGGACCAACACCAGTAGTTGACATGATACCATATATCATCACAAACTGTGGAGACTTCACACTGGACCACTGAGCAATGGTCCAGTCCCCCCCACCCCTAAGCCTAGGTAAGACACTTCTGACATTGTCTCTGTTTTCTGGCAATCCTTTGACAATGGCTAAGAATGCATCATTTGAATCACATGTACAGTAGACATCTGTGCCTTACTCCACTCTTTTGTGTAGCTCTCACAACTTTTTTAATCGGCTAAAGCTTTGGTCATCTCTGTTGCCTGTGCACCTTTGCCTACCAAACGTTTCCTTTTCTATCAACTTTCCATAAATATGCTTAGTGACTGGTTCTAGTTTATCCATTATATCTCTGTAAAGTGTCACACATTGTTTGTGGTGTTGGTGGCATTGTTTTTCCCTTGCCAAATCTCAGCGGGAAATTGTGAGTCTATCTTTAACATTTCTCATAATAGGCACTGGGATTGGGCTAAACATGCTCAATTGTCAGGAGTGTGAAGGTCAATTCCAGCTCAGTCTAGACTGTTTATAGCAGATCTCATTATGATTACAAAAATATGTTTTTTTTTTTAAGGATCCTTCTTATACAAAGAGGGTTTGAAGTCCTTCTTAACGTAGCATAGAATTATATATGATTGAGACAAATTAAGGGACAAGAGCTTTCAGACGCTGATGATACTGCATCAGGAACTGATTGGATGTTACAGAGAGACCATCAGTCCTTGATGCATTGCCTTCAGCATCGAAAGAGACACCATCCAGGCCTTAAGGGGGCCTTTAGGCTGCAGTCCCTTCTGTACACCTTTAACTGGTTATAAGTTATGTACATGTATATGGCATACCATAAAACATCCATGAAGAACCAATAACATTGCTTCTTTCTATCATGTGATCAGTAAAGCAAAACTACTGGCTGTTTTGTAATTGAAGAGGTTTTTTTTTTTGCCTTGATCCAACTAAAATATTATTGATACTAAATTACTAAATTACTTTGCCAATTACCAGTCCATTGTGACAAAACTGTGGAGTGGCAAAGTAATACATAATTTAATTTATACTACTTAAAACAATCTCAAAGTGAATTTATTTAATTTTGCAGCAAACCATTCATATATCACTTTTTTTTATTATGAATGTATCCGTTATGTATTCATTTAGTCCAAAAGTCCAAAAGTTTACATACAACTAGACCAAAGATATACAATTCATGCATATCAGATAACTGTACATTTCTTTGTGAAGTCAATTGCAACATCTACTTTTGTTAAAAGTTATTTTAAATCACATAACATTAACAGTCTCAATCAACATTCAAGATGACCGAAGAAACTATTAGCTGTTATGTATGAATGCAGCTGTGGCTGTTTTTAGAGCCAGTGTCTTTTCTTTTTTTTTTTTTTTTACACTGATACCATGAGAAAAACTATGCACCTCTGCCAAGTACAGTAAATTGTGTACCTCAGCTGGTCGATCTGAAGGTTGTAACGATTACCACTATGTACAACATGAACAACATAATATCAAATGTGAAGCAGGGTGGTGGCAGCATCATGTTGTTTGGGAGTTTTGTTGGAAAAGGAATTGGAGCAACTAAGTTCATAGATGACATGAAGATGTTTAAGGATTTTCTAGAAATACTGAAGCAAATCCTCAAGACATAAGCTTATCATCAAAAAGTCATCAAAAAATCCTGACATACAGTAAGTCTCATAGAAAATTTGTAATCTGAAATCTCCAAGCAAGGAAATCTTTGAATCTCTTATGGAAGTGTATGTTGTACAAATGGAAATCTTCAGCTGAATGTTCTAATTTCTGATCATTATTGTACATTCTTACTACACTTTTAATAAAGAGATATGTGACCTACATTATTAAAATAACTACAGATAAAATACAATTTAACAAAATGCAAAAAAAAAAATTGACTCAGATTTACCCACTGAGTGCAGCAGAATATTTGGCAGGCTAGCAGGTTTAAATTTTTTTCGGGTAAGATATAGTAGAGCCATCAAATTCTCACATCCTGTCAGAGATCCCACACTGCTGACATTTCCATGAAAAATGCTCTGCAGTCAGTGGCACTCCAGCCAAAATAGGCTTGTATATTTTCGTTTATTTAAGGGGAACTTTCTCCAGTTTTACTTGTATTCATGTACATTATTAACAACCTGAGCTATTGTTTTGGTAAGGATACCTCTATAGGCTTAATTGCAGCTCCAACGAAAATGCAAAGGTTAAGAGGTCAAAGGAATGTTGCACACATACTCCTATACCCATACAGTACATGACTCTAAACTGCTGCCATATGCATTCCCTTAACCAGGCCCTGATCCAAAAGGACCAGATGTTCATACAGTAAAATAAAAACCATCTTGTAAACACTGTAAGGTTTAAGAGGAGTTGAACATCTGGCAGGGACTACATCCTCAGTCGATATCAAACTGCATTTTGCTGTAAAAATGGATAATTTATTTTGTGAATAATGATAGGCTTTTGAAGAACTAAACATATTTCATGAATAGCTTACAGCTGTATGCTTAGTTAGGACTTAAATAGTGCATGCTACATTCAGTCATGTAGGCATGTATGAGAAGAAAACACTGCTTCTGTGTAAATGAACTTCGAATTATTCTGCATGACTACCAGAAGCAATCTAAAACACAATCGTTATCCCTAGTGTGCCTGCTTACAAAATGGGGAATAACTGTATATTAACAGAAATTTGGGAGCGAAACTTCTGTCAAGAGAACCTACAGTAGGGCTGAGAACAATTCAAGGGTAATGCTGCTCATTCAGTATATCCACCATGTTTTAATATGCATGACTGTATTTCATAGTAATTGTAAAATATTGTGAAATATTCAATTAACAGAAAGTGTGGTGGGTTAACCAATAACATCATACAGTGCATCCGGAAAGTATTCACAGTGCATCACTTTTTCCACATTTTGTTATGTCACGCCCTTATTCTAAAATGGATTTGATAAATTTTTTTCCTCAGAATTCTACACACAACACCCCATAATGACAACATGAAAAAAAGTTTACTTGAGATTTTTGCTAATTTAT
>JAQQZS010000013.1:8976981-8990055 GCA_030068045.1 Platyallabes tihoni | reverse complement strand
TGACTAATAGTTAAATGTGTTTGATGATCAGAAACATTTTGTGTGACAAACATGCAAAAGAATAAGAAATCAGGAAGAGGGCAAATAGTTTTTCACACCACTGTATGTATATAACACTTGCGTAATTATGCGCACACTACGTCTGTTTTTACACTGTTTATGTTTTGATATTAATTTCATACTTTTGCATATTTTTTATATTCTGCCTTAATTCTATGTTGATATATATATATATTTTTTTATTATTATTTTTTTTTTATATATATACCTATTCTTTTGTATACCCATATTTATTTATTTTTATTTTTTTATTCTATTTTTATGCTAATTTTCTACTTTTTTAGCGGCAGTCATTAAGGGGACAGCAAAGGACGAATTTCATTGTACGGGGGGGCATGTTTCTTTACTGTGCATATGACAATAAAACTTGAAACTTGCTAAATAAGTTAATCATGTAAGTTAAACAACTTTAAAAAGTAACCAGCTTAAGCTTCCTTCCTTTTACATATTTTTTTATTCTAATAGCTCCATGCACATTTGAAAAGAGGTTGCATATAAGAATTAAGAAGAAACTACACTTCCTCCATTTTTGCATACACAGTAAAGGGAACTAATTTCAGGTAGGAACCAAAGCTATGAACAGGGAACTGAAGAAACGTGCTCTAGTTAAGAACAATCATTCAGGTGGTCATGTGGATTTGTCTTCTTCACATATCATACCTGATTAGGACAGAATGTAAATACTGTACATTTACAGAAACGTAATCATTATTAACATTTTCCCATGTTAACTAGTTTTATATCCATATTAAATTTGTTTGTTTTTAATGCATAGTGCAAATTTTTCAATAATATTTTAAACACAGAAGATACTGTAGAGTGTCCCTTTAACTGGAGTTTAGTGCTATATATTGTATATCCAGTCCACACGTCTTATTAATCTCCGACCAGTACGCCATACGCAGTTCCGTCTACTTTTCAAGCTTCTCCTCTTCAGCCATGATAGCTAAAATGGAGACATGCAGATTGTAATGCATCACTCCCTCTTCCATCTGTCCTTGACTCGCTTATTGATTTTTCTATAACTTCAATCCCAGCACACTCTCGTGTGCTACATTAAGATGTCTCCGCATTCAGTAAGCAAAATGTGCTAGCATACCACCAGATACCACAAACTGAAGCTTTATAGTTCTTCAGACCATGGTTGAGTGGCTTGAGCCACTTTGAAGCTTCAATGAGTCTCTAAGCAGACATACTGTACTGTAGAGTGTACTGTATGTAGTCAGTGCTTAGCTATTTAAAAGATTATTGAAGTATGGCTTATACTGTAGGTTTACTTTGGGATAGAGAAGATAAGAACTTTGCATGAGAGCATAGAAAAGCAGATTTTCACTTTTGTGTGAGATTTGTATTGACAAGCACATTGTATAAAGGATGGATGGTGCTAGTGGTAATACACTGGTAATACACGTGTGTTGGAAAGGTGTTTTTTTTCTAATAAAATGGGAGAGGAGCCAATCGTGTAGTGTGTTTTCAACTTCCTGGAAAAAACCCCTAACTGAAATGTATATAAAGAGCATACAGGATCTCATTGTCGAGGAATAAGAGTAACTTCTGCTTAAAAGATATCCCAATACCTCCTGGTCTCTGATTCGACAAAGTAAAACGTTTCCAACAGTGGATGAAATAATTTTCAAAACTTTAAATGCACAATAAAGGCCATCATTAAGATGGGGAGAAAGTAAGGTACTGCAGTTACTGTGTGTTACCAAGAACAGGACATTGATCTAAAACTAGCTAAAAGAAAACTTATTAAGACTTATAGAAATATAAAAGGAGGCAAGTACAGATCACTCATTGTACAGTATGTGACAACAATTTCCCATTTTCGTTACATGTCTGGGCTATGAGGTAGCCAGACAGTGACCCTTTCTCTCTTGAAACCCCCTAATTCCCATAAAAAAAAAACATAATGAAAAAATTGCTGTCAAGCTTCCCTCCTAGTTATTTGTCTATTTGTTTTCCTAATTGCTTATCCTTTGTAGGTCGCCTGAAGAGTATCCTGAAGAGACCTTAGGGCACAAGACCCTGGATAGGGTACTCACACCCACATTCATACACCATGGACAATAACTCTGGAAGTGTGGGCACCAGTGCCAACAACTTAGCCCCCGCATGGTGCCTCACACCAAACCAATGTGGCAAAATGTGTCATGGTCTGATGAGGCCAAAGTAGAACTACTTCACTCACTCACTCACTCACTCACTCATCTTCTATACCGCTTTATCCTGTATTCAGGGTTGTGGGGACCTGGAGCCTATCCCAGGAGACTTAGGTCACGAGGCGGGGTACACCCTGGACACAGTGCCAATCCATCGCAGGGCAGACACACATACACACACTCACACCCAAAATTGGCAATTTGGGAACGCCAATCAACCTAACCAACATGTCTTTCGAGGTACCCGGAGGAAACCCACCAAGCACGGGGAGAACATGCAAACTCCATGCACACAGAGACAGGAATCGAGCCTGGCCGGGAATTAAACCCGGACCTTGACAGTGCTAACCACTACACCACCGTGCAGCCCGTAGAACTACCTTTTGTGGATAATTTAAAAAGATACGTTATGTTTTTACAGGACAGCTAATATGGTCAAACTGTGGAACCGCATGATGTATAGTAGGAAATCATGGGTACTGTAGGGAAGTCTGTCCTATAGATTTTGGAGCTTGACTATGGGGGATTTACCTGTTTCGACCACAAGAGGATTGTCTGGTCAGATGATGGTAAGCAGGACTGGGGTTCAGTTGTTCTTCCAATTCAGGCAGTGGGGTTGAGGTTGCAAGACATTTCACTTCCTCCACACCAAAACTGGCAACCCCATGCCCTAGTAGAGCTTGGCGGAGTGGAATATGTTTGGGTCTCTTAGTTACAGTAAAGGGAATTCATAATATTACAGCATACACCACATTCCAGACAATAATTGTGAGCATCCAACTTTGTTGCATCAGTTTAGGGAAGGCTCACATATTAATGTAATGGTCAGAAATCCATTTGTTTAGCGCAAAAAAAACAAAACAAAGCGAAAGGTTCCCTTTTTCGTTGCTGGAGTTAAGGTTAGAATTACATTTAGGTCAGCATTAATTAATTAATTAATAATTATGTCGAGGGAAGGTCCTTATAAGAATAGTGAGGTAGATAGGTGTGTGTGTGTGTTTGTGCATCAAGTCATTTGAAACCCTGGGCCTACCATCTGGCCCCTCTGGGCACCATGCGTAGCACCTGGCATAAGATCATTTACCACTGTACACTAGAGAGCTGTGTTCGGGCCACCAGCTGGGGAAAGCTTTAACTAACTAAAAGGTCTCTCAAACGAATTTGAAAAAGGATTTAAGTTGTGAGCTAATCGTAGTTGATTCGATGTTGCGTGTTCTACTGTACCTAGTGAATTTTTAGACTAACCCCATAATATATGGCGAATTTTAGCAGTAGATCTACCTTTATTCAGCTGTGTTTAATACATCAGGTGTGCTTCGTACTTCGAGGTGTACACAAAAGAGCTACTATAATAACAAGGGTGGACAATTCCAACTATATTTCAGAAACCTTTGCTTTTTCTTAATCATTACATGAGAAGCAAGTTAACTGTTGTGCACAAGCAGTTTTGATGTACTGTATGGACATTATTCACTCCATGGTCCACCTTTTCTTTCCTCTTGCAAGAGACCTTACAATAGACATGGTACTACATCGCATATACAAACTGTCTGCACTGACACTTTGCCTTTGATTGTAGAAATGTATTTGCTTTTTTTAATCTCTCCCGTTCTTTTACTTACAGCTAAATTTCTAAGTTAGGGGCCAAACACTGTGACATCAGCCTGGTGTTTTCAGTGTGTGAAGGTCCCTCTTGTTCTTCTAAGGATCAGGTTTTTTATTCCAGAAATCAGGGCTTTTTTGAGGTCATAACGTGCGCAAAAAGTCATGGAAATCAGCAGACAGTTTGGAATCTGCTACCATACGGACACCCGAGCGGTGCACACAAGATTTTCTTGCATAACTCAAATGCACTTGTACGTATACAGTACATACAAAACCCCCGGTACACATGTCATGGGCTCTACTCAGCAGGATGTCATTTATTTTGGATCTTTTGCAAATGCACTCAATGTAATTTGATATACAGTACTCCTCCCAGGGGATTTATACGATCTCCACCAAACCAGGCCAATGTGATCTAAAGACATTGAGGAATTGCAAAATTATGGAGGGGTTTTTGATATCTTAAATGGGTCAGCCATGATGATGCCTTAAACATACCAAGAAGTCGCTAAAATCATCCTATGTGACATTAAATTCAGTGACTTTGAGTGACATCGCATTGAGTGACATCATATTGAGTGACATCATCGTGTGATGCTTTTTCCCAGCATTCGGGGGTTTGTCCCCTTTAAATGCATGTGCCCACTGTCTTTTTGGTGGTTGCTCGGGGGCGATGGCACAGGGTGCTTGGGCCCGCTCATTGTTGCATGCAACAACTATATTTGATAAATTAACGTTAGTAGAATAAAACTAGTATTTTAATAACCAAAGAAAAAAAGAAAAACTTGTTTTGATAGTTCATTCCCTGTTGCATGAATCATCTATAAAAAGCCAACATGTCCACGTCGTCAATCCCCAGTAGTTTAGGACATTCAGAGCCAGGCTGCCAATTTGCTGTCTTCAAATTCCTCACTTTGGCTTTAATCCTTCATCCAGCAGAAAATAATGATGAAATCCTGTCATAATACACTCAGGTATACCAGGGGTCAGACATTACCAGAATAGAAAATAGGGAGAGTATTAACATAGAGCACTACGACAGCAGGTAACTATTATAGTTTAACAGGCGTAAAAACAAAAAAAACCTAATGAGAACCTGAAAATTAAATAGACAAACCCTTTCAGAAACAAACACAAAACAGGTGCGTGTGATTCCAGTCATGTGACTCACAGGGGGGTGAGGGGGGGTGTAGTCCAACGCTTTTCAATCACTCCCATGACAGTATGATTAATCTGTTTTAGACTTCGGACTGAGACTGATGACCCACTGCTTTAAAAAAATCATCTATTTGATTCCACTCCAGTGGAAAACTCTTTCAGTCTGGTGTGTTTGGCGTCCTGTCTGTGACACCCTGATGTTTGTAAGAATATCACTCTAAAAATACCCTCCTGTCTCCCACAGAGCTTTGCATCGCCACAAGCCTTTCCATTTCTCGCCTCTCACATAATGCTGCCTCTGAAACCACATACTGTATGTATTGTATAACTTTAAAATCTAACCTGGCTATCATAGCCAATCGTACAAATGATGCAGAATGTTGGCTAAGTATAATATTGTGAGCTGGTTAATTATTTAGCTAAGCAACAAATCTGTTTGTTCATGCTCATTTGGCAGTTTCACAGTTGTAGTAGTGTCAATTCTTCTGAGTATTATAGAAGAGGTGGCTTAACCGCCCCAAAAAATAGCTAGATAGAAAATGTGAGCTGAAGATACAGATGCGTGTCTTGCTTTGCCATAAAATATATAAAAAAAACAACATTTTACAATAACAATATCGCTCCCACCCTTATTAGCTGATTTATTTACCATTTTATTATATTTTATTATTATAGCATTTTATTATACAGTTGAGTTTGTACTTATGTGGTATATCCACATGGTGCTACAGTATAATGTTTTCTTTATGTACGTATAGTTTGCACTTTTATTCATACAGCGTCTCTGATTAAGATCATCAGTGGAAAAAGATGGACATGTGGAAAAATTACTGAGGTGCCTCACTAGTGTTTGTCTGCTTTATGTCTGAAACACTGGCCTCCCATGAACTCCTTCAGTGGCCCTCTCCTTTAATGGATAAAAATGGCCTGATGTGATCACCAAAGCCATCCAGTTTTCGCAGGACAATGCACCACCTCACACTGCAAACCACAACACTTGCACATTAATGAACAAAGTCCTGACGACACCCCAATCCATTTCCACATGTTTGGGACATAAAAGGAGTTCCTGGGAGGCCTATGGTTTTAACGTGAAACAGACAGTCTGATCGCACTAGTGAAACACTTGGATAAGTGCATTAGTGTAGCAGGTTATTATATAGAGAGATGAAGGTAATGCACTACTTTTGGAGTATTGTTGAGTAAAAAATGAAAAACCATTCTAGCTTTGTCCTTGTGTAAAGTTGGGTCTTTTCCAGTTTAGTTATTTAAAAAGTTATTTTTCTGTATTCCTCAATCACACATATACTAGTTTGTGTCTGTTTTAAGAAAAAAAATCACATGTAACTTATTATAGTATGATATACAGTGGAACCTCGGATTACGAGCATAATTTGTTCCGGAAGTGGGCTCGTATTTCAAAACACTCGTAAATCAAAGCAAAATCAAAGAAATAATAAAAATTCAGATTATTTGTTCCACAGCCCAAAAAAAATTTATATATAAAAATAATTAACACAAAATATAAAGTTAAAATAAAACAAATTAACCAGAACTTTACCTTTAAAAAAAGTATAAATAAATCCCGACAGATAAGTGCTTCCGTTAATGTTTGTGCGCGCATACGTTGTGTATTTGTGTGTATTTGCGCTGTGTACGTGTGTCTGTGACGTAAGACGAGGGGAGGAATGACTCCACTCTCCCTTCCTCTCGTCTCACTTTCAAGCGGCTTTCACACACACACACACACGGAACGGAAAACGGAAACACTGTTTTATCATGAAACAAGAAATCTCTCTAATGACATTGAGCGCGTACACACTAACGGAATCACTGCTGTAAAGTAAAAATAAAACAAATTAGCCTGCACTTTACCTTTGAAAAGATATAATCGTATTGTGAATTATTGCAATACATTGGCCACCATTTTTAGCATTGTCAGCTACGATGTCCGGGCAAACAACATATGGGAATGGGTGGAGCAGGGGAGCTTTTACTTACCTGAGGTGTTTTATCACCATGAAAGCATCAGAGTTAATGAACCAACTTGCTGAGAATTATTCTCCGTGAAGGTTTATTAAATTCTTAAGTGACATTTCATTCGGGTGACTCAGTGATCCTGGACAGCTGTATGTAGGTCAGTGATGCAACTTGGACAAGTGTGTGTGCACATATGTGCTGTGTATATGTGTGGCTGAGGGAGCGAGGGATTTTTTTATGCACTCTGTATCTATTATGAGCTTCCCAAACTTTAAAACCGAAATCATGAATTATATTAAGTTTTGCTCGTCTTCACATGCTGCTGTGTCAGCTTTTTTTGTTGTTTAAGCTTTTCCCCCAATCAAATAATTCAGAAAGAGTTAATACTGTATGTGTACTGTATGCTAGATTTAAAAGAGTTATATAATAATGTATGTGTGAGATGGTGAGAGTGTGTTTAGGAGCAGTGATGGATTCCTCTCTAGCGATGGCAACTAGACTGCTTTAGTGTGAGTTCAGTGTTCTGTGAGTTTTTATTATTTTTTAAATCCCTTTAGAATGATAAGTTTTTGGCCTCTTGGTATGATTTCACATGTTGGAGCTTCACATTACTACTTAGGAAACCTTGGCTTCTCTCCTCCCTTTTAAATGCATTTTTTTTTCTATTTTTTTCTATTTTTTTCTATCTATTGTTTAGACTGATATTAATCAAAAGCATCAGTGTGATTCGGCAGATAAAATATTAAAGATAAGCAGTACAAGTGTTTTATAATGCGAATTAAATCAGTATTTTGTTGTGAAATACAAGTTAATTCAGTGTTGATGATACCCGAAAAAAATATACAAGATCCTCACCCAAATGTTATCTGGATTGATGTGAGGTTTGTAGCTGATCAACACGTTTTCTGAAGATGCATCAGTGATTTCTTCTTGTGCAAAGTAATTGAACAGGAACATCAACAGTACTTGATGAGGTCGAGATATCCTAGGTCAAATATTACTCAAATAAAACGTATAAGTCCTCAATCGACATATCTACTTGATTAAACGTGTATCACATACAGTATATCAGTATATCAGGGTTATACCTTGTGGCTGCCGTCGCGACTCTGTGGTCGCAAAACACATTTCACTGCATTACTATGTATGTGACAAATAAAATTTGAATTTGAATTTGAATTTATTTGTATAGCACATTTCATACACAATGGTAATTCAAAGTGCTTTACATAAAAGAGAAGAAAATAATCATAAAAAGAAAAAGCACTAAAACTTTTAAAATTATTTAAATTTGATTTAAAATTAAAATAAAAACAGTTTCAAAAGAACTCAAAAGGATTTTTTCAACTATCGAAATTACTAAGCTTGTAATAACCCACAGCAGGCTTTTTTATAGAAAACATCTCTCTCTCTTTCCTTGACTGTGAATTGTTTGTGCCGCTGTCTGCAGCCAGCCCCCTCTTTCTGATTTCAACCTGAAATGTTTAACAAAGAAGCGCAATTACGCATCATGGTGGTGAAATTCCCACTTTAAATACACTCCCTTACACACACCCCTCTAATTATTAACACAACAACGTGCAGAAATGCAGTCATGTAAAAGTACAGATATTTCCTATAGGGTGTAGTGGGGTAAAAGTAAAACATGTCTGCGAATAAAACTACTCATGTAAAGTCGATACGTGAAATATACTTAAGTACAGTAACAAAGTAAATTGTGCTGAGTCACTGTCCACCTCTGCTGTGCACACGGGAATCTCACACTTGCGTAATGGAATAATACATAGTTTCCATTTGTTCACTATTTGTACACATTTTGTACACTTCTTCACAAAGGCTTGCTTTGTGTGCTTTGCAGTTCTAACACTGATTGAAAAAAACAACAAACAGATGAATTTAATGAAGCCTGTGAGTAAACGGCTAGTTTATAAATATTTACCTGGTTCCAGCATCAAAGTTAGTGAGCCTAGTGATCCTAGTTAACCTCGTCCAATCAAATTAAATTCAACTCGCTAGAAGAGTAAGGCTAGACGAGGCAAAAAAACATTGATTATCATCTCAATTATTAATACCTTAATTATTGGCACCCTTTATTAAAATGCAGCAACTAATTTAGAAAAATTATAAGACTTTTTCTGTTTGTTTAGTTTACAAAACAATGATTGCAAAAACAAAATCATCAGACTCCCTACAATTAAGATTATGTGATCGTGAGATAAGTAGTCTAACCAGATTTGATAATTGTTGAGCACTTTCAGCTCTCTTTATTGTATATACTTACAATGTGTTTTCCTCTTCAATTTATATCGCAGGTCTTCAGAAGGGTTTTATGGCTCCAATTCTTGACAAATGTCTAACTTTTTCAATTGAAGGACCTTTTTCTATATAACCTTCCTTGTGCTTCATCGGCTTTTGTCTACTTATTAATTGTTTCTTATTCATTGTCTGATTTGGCTGTTGTTTTGAAACTTATATATTTTTTTCCCATGTTAAACAACAAATCAGTGATACTGAGGTTAGCAAACCAAAATTTTATTATAAATGTCAGAGAGCAAGAATGCCCCTGTTGCTGATTAGCTGGAATAACGTCGTGTGGTGCGGTCTGCTCCACGTTTTTGTTTCCCATTAACAGAGCTAGGGCAGACAGACAGCCAACAGAACATAAGGAGATATTTGCCAACTTTGACAGAATGTGTATTTGATAAAATTAACTGACTCTTACTTTAATAAATGATAAATGGATTTTACATCGTACCAACACATATTTATTATGGTTTGTTTGCATTTATTCTAAATATTCCTTATAAGTTATGTGAGTAATTTTGGGGAACATGTATAAAATGGTAGGTCTGGTGGTTAGAACAAGGATCATTTCTGTTGTTTAAGTTAAAACTTTGAATAACTATGCACTGAGTACCAGGGTGAAAGAGCATAAAGTAGATAAAAGATATGAATGAAAACAAATCAGACATGGTGATGGATGCAAAAGTCAGGGAATACACGACACTAGGAAATAAGTAATGGCAGTATTGATATTTCATATTTTTTTTCCACAGCTATTTAGAGAAGTCCGAATAATGAAGATCTTGAATCATCCAAATATAGGTATGTATATGTATTAATGCATAGAATACATTTATTATTTCCCCAATAGTAGATTGATTGTTTAAACATTTTACAGGCTGCAAACAGTTTTGTATTTGACATGCTTTTATATTTTTTTTAAATTTCAGTGAAGTTATTTGAAGTAATTGAGACTGAGAAGACACTTTATTTAATAATGGAATATGCGAGTGGAGGTAAGTTTTCAATTCATACTCTATGTGAATGTGCAAATAAACACTCTTTACACATGTGGTGAACAGAAAACATCTTAGAGCACGCAAGCCTTTGCAAGTCAATATTAAACTACTTGTGATTGTTCTCATGAGCCGCAAATGAAAAACTATCACCTTACATTCATGGTACTAATCTAGTCGTTTCAAAAGACTGTTAAGCTAAGATTTTAAGTTGGTTTGAAGGCAACATGATATGTTTTTAAAATTGAAACACTTTCCATAACAGGAAATTTTAATTTTATTTAGCTGCACTGGTTTCACAGGTTGCTACTGTATATCTCCCTCGGTTAAAAAAAAGCAGTAATTCACACGTACAGTACACTTGCACACACATTTGCAAAGACAAATGTAACAATTTTTGGGATGTTCGGGGAATAAAGGGCTGGACGCAGTCTTGGTGAGTCTAATAACTTTTGTATTCTTTGTTGAGTTCTGCTTCTGAAGCACACTGTCACTCAGAACTGTCACTCCCCCCCATTTCTCTTTGTCTGCCAACACAAAGAAAGACACACATGTATATGAACTGCATAATGAGCCACAGGTGAAAAGCGTTATGTGTTACCTCGACTGCTTGGGAGCTGTCCGGCCTGAAGCCGACTCCCATCATTCTCCCACGGGGAAAGGAAAATTGCAGTAGCATCTGTTCACCCTTCACCATGAAGTGCCAGATACCATCAAGTGATCTATGCGTTAGCATCTTTCATGCGGGGGAGGAATTCAATCGGAGCATTGTCCAAAAGGAGGGGGTAAAAGTTACCCCTGTAGGTACAGTACTATCAGAAAGTGAAGACCCTTGGTCTGACACTCCTTCTCAATGGTGCTGTGCTTTGTTTCTCTCACTGACAGTTTTTTCTACTTACAATCATCGTCTATAGTCTGCATAAAAAAGGGAGAGAAAAGTCAGGTGAATGCAACAACCGGCCAACACATCAACCTCTTTTATTTAGCAAAAAGCCCGGTAGCTTGGCTACATCCACTGGACCAGATCTGGTCAGTGGGCTGGTGACATCTGAAAAATTAGAAACAAACTGCCAACCCCAGGAACAGGCTCATCCCCTTTTTACAGTAGACTTTGGCCAAAAAAAAAAAATCCACCATTGCCGTCAAGGTCTCTCACTTGTCCAGAGGCTTGCTTCAGGGTTTCGTCATGCGACTGCTCCTAAAAGAAATCTCCAAAAGGGGAATCCCTATTTGGGAAGGAGCCTCACCCTTGGTGTATCCCTTATTCCGAGTTGACATTGACAGACCCAGCATCGCCTCCCTAGAAAGTAATGGGCATTCTATACCCTGCTTATTTTTAACACAGGACCTAATCATGGGCTCGTTAAAACTGCACATCCCTGGCAGTCCATTCCTAGGATTAGTGGATCGTTGATGCTTGGACTAACCACTGCCTCCAACCTTATGTTTTCCCCTGAATTGGAGGGTGATGGGGAATTAGTTGATATGTGTGCACATTATCGTGAACACACCTCACCTTCATCAACCGTGCCTTCCCTAAAACCCTTACTGAAGATTAATTATGCAAATTTCTACCAGTGGTGAGAGAAAGGTTGTTAAAGGAGACATCACAGGAGTAGGAGATGGTGAACTGGAAAAGGGAGAGGAAGGCAAAGCATGGGTTTGGGTGCTGGTTTCTGGAGAAGGGGGCCCCTGTTTCTGAGGAGTGGGTACATGCAGAGGGCAAGGAGGGGCAGGGAATTATGAGAAATAAACATTTCTCTAAATTATTTCTGGCTGCTCCAAATATGCCATTTGGTATTCCTCGGCCATCTGGACTGCCCCTGCCAGTGACACTAGACATACGCATTGGAACCACTCTGCAGTCCCGGGCGGAAGGAGGGCAATGAACTGCTCCAGCACCACCAGGTTGAGGGTTTCCTCAGGAAATCCCCTTGCCAGTAGCGACCTCTGGCATGTGTCATAGATCCACTATGTGAAAGCAAAAAATGAGGCCATCAAGTGATCTATGCGTTAGCATCTTTCATGCGGGGGAGGAATTCAATCGGACCTAGTGTCATCACGAAAAAGTTCTGTCGTTGTTTTTTAAGGGTATTACCCATTTTAGATCTGGTCAATGAGAAGGTACTGTGGTCCATTTTTAAAACTGTAGGACAGCCTCGAGGTCATCGTTTGACCCCATTTTGGCTGGCGAGATGTTGGGTGCTTTTCCAGCAGTATCACCCGTGGACTGTAATAGATTGTGATCCGTAGGTTTTTCTTAAGGTTTTATTGTCTTGAAGTGACATTGAAAGTGAATATATTGGACGGGTGGGTGAGTGTGACCCAGTAAAAGTCTGACTTTTTGTTGGCTTTTATTTGTATTATTTGTCACATTTATCTGATTTTAAGAACATTGCTCACTAAATTGTGGTAAAACATCTAGAGACTAATTTGATGTGTTGCATTTCCCATTCTTTGAGTTTAATGTTATTAGAAACCAGATTCTAATGTGATTTTATTTTACCAAAATATCAGATGTGAGCCGATGGTCTAAACAGAATTGCGTCAGTACTGCTTGTAAATTTGGTTCTAAAGAATAATCTACTTCATGCCATGAGTGACTGGGGGATTAATGGTTTCTCAGAGAGTAAAGGGGAGTGATGGCTCGGTGGTTACTTGGGTCACTGTGAGTTCAAAACCCAGCACTGTCAAGCTGCCGCATTTTGGTCCTTGAGCACAATCCTTAACCATAATCTTTTGATTGTGTAAAGCTGCTTTGAGGCAATGACAATTGCTAAAAGCGCTATACAAATAAAATTGAATTGAAT
>JAQQZS010000013.1:8949010-8964078 GCA_030068045.1 Platyallabes tihoni | reverse complement strand
GTTGATGATGGGGGTCTGGTAGTTCCTCTCCTGCTTTGTACTAAAGTCCACTATCAACTCCTTTGTCTTGCTGACGTTTAGAAGGAGATTGTTCCTCTGGCACCAGTTCTCCAGATTTCCAATCTCCTCCAGGTAGGCCGTCTCATCGATGTCGGTGATCAGGCCCACCACGTGTCGTCAGCAAACTTGATGATGGTGGTGGAGTTGGTAGAGGCTACGCAGTCGTGCGTGTACAATGAGTACAGCAGAGGGCTCAGAACACAACCCTGGGGCACTCCAGTGCTGAGAGTGAGGGAGGATGAGACATGTCTGCCCATCTTTACTGCCAGTGGTCTGCCAGTCAGGAAATTGGAGATCCACTGATGGGCTGAGCCCCAGGTGCTCCAGCTTGGTGGTGAGTGTGGAGGGAATTATGGTATTGAATGCTGAACTGTAGTTGATGAAAAGCATTTTAACATAATTCCCCCTTCTAATCTCCAGGTGAGTGAGAGATGTATGGAGGAGATGAGAGATAGCATCACTCATCATTAGTACTGTATGGTACTCTGAATAGATGACGCTTATATTGTCAGAATTGCAATAAGTATTTGCAAAAAGTACAAATTACATAAAAAGACAAATGACGAAATCGGATTTATTTATTGATTTCTGGCCGGCTAACAGGAATCATAGCGTAAATAGGTTGTGATTTACCATCCCTGTTTTGCAGAGGAGGCATCACTTCAAGTAGTAGCACTACTGGATCGATTTACTTGACATTAATATTTGGAAGCGCAGATGTCTTTTACTGTGTTTGCATAACAAGTTACCTCACATTATTCTTCTGCCTGGGTTTGAGACACACTCTACTGTATAATGCTTAAGCTTTTTTGTTTGTTTGTTTGTTTATTTAAAATCTTTTTTTGAATTTGATTTCTTATTAATGACCCGATCATAATGTTCTTATTGCCCGTTTCCTGTCTCGCTGACATCACCACATCTGTATGTTCTTTTTGACCACATTTTCTTCGTCCTGTTTTGTACAGTATGTGTGTGTGTCATTAATCTACAACATGGTCATAGTTATGTGTGGTTTTTTTTTTTAGGGTTCCTAGTGAAGGGGAGGCAAGTGGCAAGTCAGAGTCACCAAGGTGAGCTTTTTAGGAAAAGAAGAAAAACATTCATACCGAGTCAGTATTTCCAATGAAACGTTCTCGCTTTTCTGGCAGGAGCACTTTGGGAGAGTCGAAAGACGAGACGCGCGACTCAAAGCCGCGCTCACTGCGCTTCACGTGGAGCATGAAGACGACATCTTCCATGGAGCCAGGGGACATGATGCGCGAGATCCGCAAAGTGCTGGACGACAACGGATGTGACTACGAGCAGCGTGAGCGTTTCCTGCTTTTCTGCGTGCACGGCGATGCCCGCCATGACAGCCTGGTCCAGTGGGAGATGGAGGTTTGCAAGCTCCCGCGCCTCTCGCTCAACGGCGTGCGCTTTAAGCGCATTTCAGGCACATCCATCGCCTTCAAGAACATCGCCTGCAAAATCGCGGACGAACTGAAGCTCTGACAGGGACACACAGAAAGCAATGTGGCTCAATGTGGACTTGCCGCGGTAAGTTCGGTTCACGTTTGGCTCGAGCCGAGGTGCTGCCTTAACAGAATGTGCGGTGCTCATCCTGTAAGTTTTGCTTTTCCATTAACTAGATCACGCTCATGTCTGATCAAGTCCCCGGTTATTGACTTAATTTTGATGCCGATGGAATTATACGTGTGCTGGTCTGGGAAAACTTGTGGCTAAATTCTGTTAAACAGCCAAAAGAAAAGAAAATGGGATTCTTCTGCTTGCATATTTTTAGTCTACAACTAAAGAAACTGTAAATACAGTATATTTTATCGAACCCTTGCTAGCTAAGTATGATTTCCTCACACGCTGAATGTCAGGCCTTGACCGAGTTGCTGGAAAGCTGTGCGTCGTAGCAAACCAACACGGTTTTAGTTAGATACAGGATGTCAAAATGTCTGTGATGCTCCCACACTACAGAATCTTTCAACCACTTTTAGAGAAACAGCATTTTTACAAAGCTGTAGCTTGTGATTGTGATGAATGCGGGAAAAAAAAAAAACATATTCAAGTCCAGGAAAACTAATTTGAGAAATATATCTAATAGAAAAATGTACAAGTCAAAAGTTTTTCCAGGCCGCCACAAATATGCCGTGCCTTGCATAAGTATTCACCCCCTAAACACTTTTTTTTTTAGTGTTACAAAAAACAGCCTTGTACTCCCCGACTTACGAACATTCGAGAATTAAAAATTAACACAGATACAAACGTTTTCCCACTTTGGAGCTTAGGAAGAGAATTATATATGCAGTCACAACTTTTACGTCGTTATTTGTAACTAATATTGCAAACTACAGTAGGGCTGAGCAGTAATCAAATATTAATCAACCTCTAATCAATATGATCTTGCCGATGTCGTTAGAAATTCATTAATTTATTTTATAATTCGGTTAATACTTTCCCCACTGTGTGTCTTCATGAACTGTCCTTGTAAACACATACTACCTGCCGTGTGTGTGTAGTCACATGACTTTGCCCTGTTTCATTAGGGGGAAAAAAAATCACAGCTTTAATAGTTTTTAAAATGCAAACCTCATCAGTCCTCCAAACTAAAATAATGATTCATTAAACATGATCGAGGTAAAATGTTCAATTCATCGCGATATTGATTTGACAGAAGGTGGTGCACACTCTATGCAAGGCACTGTATTGTGTGAGTGTTACACTAAAAAATTTTCAATAATATTCAGAGGTTTGATGCACATCCTGTGCAACAGCCACCTTTAAAGATGTGGGGAAAAAACAAACATTACAGCCAACAAAAATCTATAAACATATATATATATATATATATATATATATATGTAAACATATACAAGGTTACATTTTGTATCCTTCTTCTTAATAGCATAACCAAAAAATGCGAACATTGCTCAAGATTAATGAAAGCTACTGTAATAGTCACCAGTTAGTATTATGCAAGGTCCGCCTTGTAGCTACTAGATTTCATGGCCACTTCGCAGCTACATTTCCCAACTTACATCCACTCGTACTAAACGAATAATCTGCTAAATGTTTAACAGCCATCCGAACGGATTTCTTTGAGCTACCACGGAATTTCAAAATGTACAGTTTAGTACATAGAGAGAGACACGGCTATTTATCAAAGATTGTATTATATAAAATATGCATATACAGTACGTCGTCCTGCAGGTGTGTCGTATGAATGTTTTGATCGCTGTACAGGATAACGTTTGGGTACATTTTTACTGTTTTTTGGTTATTCCTTAACTATTTTTTTATTATTATTATTACATTAAGTCAAGAAAAATATTTTAATCTTTCCAAGAAGCCATGGAAGAGTTGAAAGCCGATGATGCCACACACACACACACACACACACACACGAAAGAAAGAAAGAAATGTGGGACTTCATAACAAAGATTTGTTGCACTAAGTATTACATTGAGTGGTACAGTACAGTACAGTACAGTAACCCTCTACTTGCACAACCTGTTGACGCTGGAGAAATATCAAGAAACTGGAGGAAAAAAAATATTTGAAACACATCGTGACAGTACAGTCTGTTTAATTTCGCTGAGTCGTACTACATATACTGTACTTTAGCCTTTCTTGTATTTATTATGATACACTATGCCTGCTATGTGCTGCTTTGTATTAGAGAGGCATTTAGTGTTTGATAAACGAATAATGAGAAAGGAACTCTATTTGTTTTTATTTTGTTTTATGGCTATGCATCGCCACATGCAATATAACAGGTTATGTTGGATATTCAGGTTTTGTTACGGATTGAAAAAGAAAAAAAAAAAAAATATATATATATATATATATATATATGTGTGTGTGTGTGACAATAAATAGAAAACAAAAATCAAGCTTAAATTTTAATAAATCTATAGGGATGATTATAAATATGCTTGATCGATGTATTAAACCATGCATTTAATTCATCATATATGGAACTGTGACCAGAAGAGAACAGTATGTAGGTTTCAAACAGCCAGAAACAAACACACACACAAAAAAAAAGATTTCTGTGTCTTTGCAGTAAAGCACATGCTGGTTTTCCCACTACAAATCTACACTAAAAAGTGTTGCCAAAAAAAAAAAGATTCTGCCATTTTTGTGTGTGCACGGCTCTTGTGTAGGACCGTCTGATTCCATTTCACCAGTGCACAATATTAAACTTACTTGAATTCAACACGACGTGAACGTGTGCTCATGATTAGTCAGATAAATGTTGCCTGTATACAGTATAGTACGTACTAACACAAACACTGCTGCTGTGTCTGGTAATGTAGTCAAACTCCATACTGTATATCTCTAGATAAAATCTAAAGCAAGTTCGTATAAAGGACGTTAAACACAACCCCCTACTGTTTCGTGATGCATCCGTGAAATATCGGAGAAGAGATTCCTGCTGCACAACAGCAGATGCAGCTCCCTGTCGAGGCAGTTTGGCAAATGCGTTGCTCTGGGCAACATGGAACGAGCCAGATTCACTTGACAACATTCAGGCCAGAGCATGGATTCTACATGAACTTGTCCTGCCCTGCTAGTGAATCATGGCAACAAAGGCCAGTATTGTATGTGCCTATTAACACATGACCACCCGAGGAGTGGCACTTGGTGTTTCAGAGACACGGGAGAACGATCAAAACATTCCAAGAAAATGGAAATTTCTAGCAGATCTTGTGTGACCACAGACGACATGGGAACAGAAAGTTCATCTATGTACTGGGAGGCGACGACAATAATAATGTCAAGAAATGCATGGACGACTTTAGAATCATAAAGGATCAATGCGCATGGGATGGAATTGCAAAACAATACACAGGAATACTAAATCAACCCCCAATAATACTGTTCCTCTGGGTAGCTTCTGATTTCATAAAGAAGAAAACAGCAAAACACTGCAGTCAGAAATTCAAATACAGTACATGTAATTTGATTCATATATATATATTTTTTATTATTTCATTTTAAAACCATGGCTTCAGTGTTAACCTTTGGCTTACCAAACAACGCAGGCATAATAAATTGAATACATGTGTGGCAAACGATTGTTGGTCTAATAGAGCATTGTCATAATCGTACGGTTTATTAAAATTCACTCTTCACCAGATTGAATTATTAAAACAGTGTCTTCAGTTGCGTTTACAGATCATACAAACCGACATCAATAAAAATTATTTCAAAATCCTATCAAATTTGTTTGCTGGTTCGGCCGCACTTTTTTCATTTCCTTTTTTGTTTGTTTTTTACAAAAGCGTAATACATATTCAGTTTACAAATGGAAAGCAGGGATAAAATGTAAACATTGAATTTAGCGGATTTTACTTGTTTCAAACAGGATAATAAATAGAATAGAATAAAAGATCTATTTTTCAGTAGCTGTGTTTAGAATAATCACCAAAAATCTGTAATCTTATAGTTAAGATAACAATTACACTCAGTGAAGAAGTGTGTTAGAGCATGGCTTGGCATTTAACAATATGGATTTCAAGCGATGGAGGACATCTATGTATCGGCATCGGCATGCATGTGTGCTACCCATGTCGTCGATTCTCAAGCTGGGAAGCATCACTGATTTATCAGTACCTTCTCTCCATTTACCCACAAAGTGGAAAGTATCACTGGTTTATCAGTAACCCTGCCATCCCCCGTTTCCCCATTCAATCAATCACTCAAGTCAAGGATCAAGTGTTCGTATATGCGTGTTTGACCCTTAAAACTGGACGCCAGAAGGAATTCCCGATTATCAATGGACACCAGTGAGAATGCTCGAGGGGCCTGGATGTTGATCTCTTGGAAGTGAATAAATTGGCCTTTCTTGGGGTCCCAGCGGTACACCTGAGTGAAGGAGTAGTCACTGCCCAGGATGGCGTACTGCCAGTCCGCCACCGTGAATGGCTGGAAGACCATGGAGCCCCGTGATGGCACGCTCTGGACCTCATCGAACATAGCGCCATCCCATTTCATCACCTTGGAGTCACCGATAAAGCGTGTCAGGCACAGATAGAGCTCACCCTTCACTTGAAAGTGCTTCACGGCATAGACGTCCTCCATCTCGGGGATGTCAGTGCGCCTCTCGAACAGCTTGGAGCCCCTGTTCCACTGGTAGACGACAGGCCGTTGCGAGCTGCTAGATAAGATCAGGTGTGGTTTGCCGGAAATTTCCAGATACTCCACGTCCGTGTCGCGGTACCACGGGTGCAGCGACTGGTGAGAGTAAAAGCCGTTGCCGTTCCACTTGTACACGGTGGTAGAACCAGCTTTGGAGCTGTCGGCAATGACAAAGAAGGACTCTCCGTCCAAGCGGAACACCTCGACATCGTTGGGCTTGCGGATTTTCAGGATGTCGATGTCTTGGATTTTGATGAACTTGTTGGCGGAGATGTCTCGCTTGTAAATGTGTGAGCCACCAAAGAGCTGAGCGACTATCACAAACAGCTGTTCGTCAATCACCAGAGGTTGACAGATAACAGTGGAGGTGCCTGTTGGAGAAAAAAGTAATAACGTCTAAGCCATAATCTAGCACAAAAGGTTTGGAGCGCAAAACTTGCTTATGTTAAAAAAACATTATTAAAAAAGTAAGATGTGCTTGACTAAGTACACTGTAAAACACTTACTTGTTATATTGTCAAAATTTCGAAATTCCATTTGAACATGGTCCCATTCCATAAAGCTGCATCTTCCGATGAAAGGCTGGGCAAACACCACATACTGGTCACCACCAAAAGTAAACGTCTCCACTGAAATGGACTGGAACTCAAGAGACTTGAGCAATGAAAAATCTGCAACAAAAGCTGGGTTGGGCTAGTGTTGCAATATACATCCCATATCATAGCGTACATATTTACTACCTACTAAGAACAACATGTTAACCAATAGACTAACCAGTGGTTATGCAATCAAACGACTGTGGAGTAAGATCGTTGATTTTCTTTCCCTGAAGGGCTGGAGGGCTGTTGCAGTATATCTGGTCTACGGTTGCGTTCGTGTGGTAAATCCAGTCCACCAGCCACTTCAGTTTACAGTCACAGGTGAACATATTTCCCCGCAAGTCACTGGACGACACACAATAGCGAACAGTTATATCATCATCTCGTCCAATAACCCACTTGTATACCTGGAGTGTATAACGGGAGGTGAAATAAATACTGTACATACACTTTTGTCAATGTCTCCACCCCTTTAAAAAGATCTTTGGGTAGAGACTCCAGATTGTTGAAGGCAAGGCTCCTGTGGGGAAATTTTAGTTAAAAAAATGCATTTCATTCAAGAAGGCTGGGTTGTACAATTTTCCTCTTATGTAAGTCTTGAATTTCAAACATTGTTTTAGCATCCATGGTTCTAGACAAATTTGGTACAAAACAAAACACAACCACTTCAGATTGCTGTCTTATTCATAGACTCACTCACTCACTCTCTCTTTATTCCGCTTTATCCTGTACCGGGTGGAGAATCCCATGGGACTCCCGGCTGGAAGGCAGGTTACAACTGGGACTGGGTGCCAATCCAAGGCAACCACACATAGACCGACTTACACACTTACTCTCACACTATGGTCAATTTGGAAATGCCACTTATTCTAATCTGCATGTCTTTGGACTGTTGAAGGAAACCGGGGCACCCAGAGGAATCCCACCATGCACAGGGAGAAACACGCAAACTCCACGCACTCAGAGCCGAGGCGGGAATCGTACCTTTGACCTAAGAGTTTTATTTATATACATGAAGTAATGATTAATAATTAAGCATTACATTTAAGTCTTGTTTTCATGCGATCGTGTTAGCCACTTTGTAGCCAAGGGTTTTTATGTAACAGTATATTTCTAGGGCAGTTTTTGATCGAACAACAGGACATGATTTGACTTACCCATGGTTAATGCTAAGAACATTCAACAATGATGTCTTTGGTGTCCAACTGGATCAGGTCCCAAACTTCCACTGAATTATTATTGGGTAATTACAACCACATGTTGGATCACTGTGAAGTTAATAAACGTTTCCAGAACTTTGAGTTAAACTGTCAGTTGGGACTCTTTAGGTTGTGAGAAATAAATAAATGAAATAAAATACATCAAACAGAAAGGCCATCTTTTTACAAAACCACACATGCTGTTTCTCGAGCAGCTGTTTGTCTTAGGCTGAACTGTAAGAAAGACTGGCCATTTCTTTCAGGAAACAGGAGTATTATTAACTTCCTCTGAGACTGGTTAAAACTGAAACGCACACTAGTTCTATCCTATAGCACAGTATGACTGAATTCTCAATTCTGATTGGTCAGAAGATGTTGATAATTTTTTCTTAACAGCACAGCTTGGAAATGTTTTGGATTCAATTTGAGTAATGGGTATTTATTATTATGTGGACATTTGAATAGAGTTACAGTTTACAAAGGGATTTGTATAGCAGATAGATACATATTAGATCTTATTAGAAGGAATGAAACTGAAGGCCTTGCCGAACTGAGCTCTGTGTCTTGGCTAGGCACCGACACATCTATTTCTATCCAAATATACAGTATACACTGTTTTTCAATTTAAACTATCATTTTAGTGTTTTTTATTTAAAAATTATTACTGTACATTTGATTTAAAGACAAGTTACACCTCAGTTCAGTGATGTCTTCGTTGTGGTTTAAACTGATTTGCAGACTTAATTTTTAGCTTTTTTTTTTGCTGTTGTTATCATAGAATAGCAACAAAGTATTATATTTAAAAACATGTTAGCAAAGTCTCTATCTGTATCCATACTGTAAAGTCCCCTATTAATCTTATTGTGATGGTGTAGTGTAATCATAGCACATTCTGTGACAATCTAACATTTAAATCGAGTTCATTCATGTCAAATGTGAAAATGCTAGAGTGAAGTGGCTTCCCAGAACAGGAATATGATGTCACTGTCAGAACTGATAGAATATTGAAATGACTCAGATAATGATTGCTTCCTACAGCCTTTGGGAAAGTCGCTCCAGAATGAGCCGAGTGTCCTCACCAGTGCTCCTCAGCCCAACCCCAAGGGACACAAGGAACATTCTGGGACGGTTTAATTCGCTTGAGACCCCGAATCACATGACTGTCCTGTCTGCAGTTCTTTGTGAAGACCAAAAAACAACCTAATCTGCTAAGGCTTTCAGTTGTTGCCCGGGTGAGAGAATAAAACAGCCTTGGGGGGGAGGAGATTGCAACACTCAAGCAACGCACTGGGAAGCATTAAAAGCCTTGATATTGTGCTTTACGCTTGCAGTTGCAAAATAAAAACTGGCCACATAATTAATCTAAAACCCTCTTAGGAAACAATTACTGTTAGGTATTTCTGGAAATAAAACCACAAAAAGCTTACAGTTCATAAATATTTAAATACTCACAAGTGTATTAAGGACTTAAGACCTCGAAAGGCAAAAGGTGATATAGACTTGATTTGATTATTTTCAATAAACCTGTAAAAAAAAAACAAAGAGACAAAACATGACCTCACTGGATTTTTGGATATCAGCATGCACAACTTATACCCCAGTAAATACTGAAAAAACAAAAACAAATCAAAACCAAGCACTACTTACAGGTATTCCAAATGTGGAAGACCAAGGAAGGCATCCTCATTAATGGACTCGAACACGTTGGCTGTGAAAAGTCTTACAAAAAAAGGGAAACAAAGACACTGTTAGTGAATTGACATGGACTTCTTTAGGAGCTTTAATCCTCACATCTGAAAGTCTCCATTGATAATTCAGCTTTTGAAGAGTTGGCATTAAACTGGAAGGTTGTGAATTCAAATCCCAGAACTTGTCACTGCCACAAGAACTTTAACCCACAACTGCTGAATTTGATGCTTGTAAGTTGCTTCAGATGCTGCAGAAAAATGTACAAGATTTTGTCAATTATTATTATTATTAGGGTTTTGTGCAAATTTCACTCCTTTATATTAATCTGTACATTAGTAATTGTTTTTCTATCTAGTTACACATGGCAGCATACCAACATTGGCAGCACCAATTATACAGTATGTGTACATTTGCTAAAAGATACCATGTAAAGAACAAACAATCAATGGAATAATTAAATAATTCAACAGATTATGATTGATTAAAAAAGTCAATATTATAGATAATTTAAATTTGTGTCATACAAATACACTGTACACACATAGGGGCGGGGGGGGGGGGTCCATCTTGGTTTGTCTTTCATGGGAAACCTTTTAAGAGATAAGATACTATGTCATCAGAAATCATTCCAATAAGGAAATTAGAGCAACCAGTATACTCTCACCCACTCACTCACTTACTATACCGAATACCCTGTAAAGGGTCATGGGAAGCCTGTAGCCTCTCCCAGGCGACTCTGGGTACACCCTGGATGGGCTGCCAATCCATCGACAGGACACAAGAACTGACACTACAGGCAATTTTTCACCAATACAGTAATTAGCAGTTTGACTACTCTGCATGTCTTTGGGAAGAAAACCGGGGTACCAGCAGAAAATCCACCAACCACTGCATGCACACAGACCCAAATTTGGAACTTGAACCTGGAACCTGGAGGTGTAAGGCCAGTGTGCTAACCATTATTCCACCGTGCTGCCACCAACCAGTATACTAATCTATTCGAACTTATTGGTCAACATATATTTATGTAAAACATATATATTTAGAGGATTTGTCAGACCCCCTTATTCAGAAGGACTTTAATGTTTATTTCATTTACATCTGATCATGGCCCAACAATGGAGCTAGCGTTTGAACCTGGAAACTTCTGAGCACCAATCTGATGCCTTACTTGCTGAGCTACCCCTGCCCTATACAGTATATCCTATATTGTGATAGTTTTCGAGTTATTAGGACCACAAAGGGGTCTATGTCTGAACTTTAGGTTCAAGATGACATTATATTAATAAATATAATAATAATAATAATAGCTGCTTTTGGATTTTCATTTGTGACCATTTGAAAAGATTAATAGTTATAAGGTCTTATATTATAATAAATAATTATGATCATAGTGGGCTGTGATATCCAGAAGTGTAAATTAAAAAATAATCGAAATCCCAGAAACCCTCCAAACACCAGATACCCCACCCCAGGCAATGCAACATATGGCCTTTTTATTATGAGTATAACTTATAATTCTGTACAGTCCTAGAAAAAAATAAGCTTACTAAATGGACGTCACTATGGTGGTACATCTTACATACTGTAGAAATCTAAATGTATAAATTTAAATGTGCATTTACATTCAATGTACATTAAATATACACTATAGGTAAAAAAACAGTCTCAAAGACAGATCTGCTTTTTTTGCACAGTAAATATATGTATAAAAAAAAAAAGGCTGAATGATTTTAGAGCTGCTATTATAATTGCAGAATTACAGGGAGGGAAAAGAAAAGAGGGGAAGCTGGTGGGGGTTTCACATGTAGAGGTCCCTACTGCAACATGGCGACTGTCAGGCTCATCTACACGACTGGGGATTGTTTACACAAGACTGAATGCATTATTAGACACTGATATGAACACGAATATTTCCCGCAATTACAGTACATATTGTTGGTGGTATTATTATTATTATCATGATGATGATGATGATGATGATGATGATAATGATGGAGCTTACAGGAGGTGGAGGGCTGGGGTGTGAATGAAGCTCTCCTTGGGGATTTCACTGAAGCTGGACTTCACGAAGGATCTTAAAAATAATCATAGATACACAATTGGATGATTAGATAGATAATTGAACAAGCAAGAACCATTTAAACAGATCAAAGAGAGCGTTAAAGAGATCAGAGAGCGCGATAAAGAGATCAAAGCTTTTCTGTCGAGTTAAATCACTCCGCCTTTTTTAAGTGAAAGCCGAGGCGCGCGCGATCATCGCTTTTTATCGTTACCTGGTTCTAATAGAACGTTGTAGCAAAAGCAGAGGCGCGCGGACTTACAGCGAGATGACGTCAGGGGGGAAGCCGCGCGGAATGGAGGAGCTGCCCGAGCACAGCGCGGTGTCCTTGGTGCACGTGCAGCTCGCCGGGCAGCGGGTCGTCCGCCTCCTGCCTTCGGCGCGCGGCGCGCGGAGCAGCGCGAGTGCGACGGCGGCGACGCAGAGCAGGCGCAAGCCTCGCGCGCTAACCGGACCCATGTCGACGAGTCAGCCAGCACCCGACCCGCGCGCGCGCCCGAGATCCCCCGTGCATGAAACGGAGAGAGTGAGTGGGAAGTCCTTTTGGTTCCTGCTCTCTCTGTCTCTGTGATGGAGTAATATTCCGTGTGTATGGACAGGTGCACGCAGCCGGAGATCTACACCGCAGAGATGAGACAAGAGCTCTGTGTGTGTGTGTGTGTGTGTTTCTCAGCCACGCCTTGCATATATCGGTTCCCTCCGGCGCGTGGGGGGTTTGATGATGCTCAGAGACAGGTCCTTTAGAGGAATGGAGGACTATGGGCTAAAGGGCCACCCTGCTCACAAGTGCAATCTGCAGATCATATAGTGTGTGTGTGTGTGTGTGTAGTTCGCAACACATTTCATGAAGCGTGACCAGAGGGACGCACACCACTGCACAATGCAATGAGTCGCACCACCACCACCTCCACCCTCTGTTCCACACTGGTGGGCGTTTCTTTCATGGGTCTCTATGGTGACGGTGGTGGGCGTTGTTATGGAAATCACATAAACGTGTCTATCTGTGCAGTCTCACCTGTAGATCTGATGTAGATATTATTTACAGACCATGATGCACAATCCTTTCAGGAGCATCATTGAGCACCATTCTACATTGGTATAGAGAAGAAGAAGAGTAAGGATGTATAACACCACTGACTATTCAGTGTCACACAGGACATATGGAGTATGAATGCGGTCCCTATACTTCATGTACTCTCAGGGAGTTTTTCTTTGCTACACTCAGACATGCAAGAAGTCAATAATCAGACATGCAGTGCCATGCAAAAGGACTGAGGTTCTGAAAGTACAAAATTGATTATTATTATTATATTGTTATTTTTTTTGCATAAATCATCAGAAAAAAATTACACGAAGATAACCAGGAAGGAAAGACAAAATAAAGAGTTTAAATGATTATTTAATTTATTAAGGAAAAACAAATCCGCCCAAACCTAGCTGGCGCTGTTTGAAAAATAAAAAAATAATAATACTAAATAGAAAACATACCACTCTTTCAATCTTCTCTAGCTAACATAGTGATTTAGCACCCAAACACGAAGAAAGAAAAACAAAATTACGCATCTATACACATTTTTTTTCTCAAAGCCATAATTATTTTAGAAGGGGGAATACTATTTCTATTTTATTGTCACACACTATACTGCACATCATATAAACTCTATAGGTTTTAGAAACAAAGAGCTGCCTGTTTCTGTTTTTTAAAAGGATTTGAAAACTGTTGGATGCTCTGTCTGTTTTTTTCCCTTCTCTTTCCGGCTTTAGGTCTGTAGTTTGCCTTAAATGTTCCGGCCCAGTACACAGTTCATGCAAGACGTGTTTCTGACTGCAATCAACACTCAGTAAAGTGCGCAAAAATAGAAAGGGTTTGAGGCTGTTTACTAGAATTGTGGGCTATAATCTAAATTTGTGCCTGAAATGACACTAATCTGGTGGAAAAGTAAATCACGTTGCATTCCTTGGTGTCTGCAATAAGAGAACCAGAGATGTGTTCATTTTTATAACATGTTGCACAGGTTATATTGATTATATACAATGTTATTTAATTACATTATTTCTTTGATACAAAGTAGGCATTTTCATGTGCATTGTGTGAGGAAGAGATCTGATTGTTGCTTCTCGGGTTCTAATCCGAGCTGAGTCAGACAGCCCGAGTTCACCTAGAGGGAAGAGTTTTTCCTTTATCAGAGTGAATATAGTGTTTGCAGTAATTTCACTGTTAGTGGTAGAATATATGACACCCCAGTAAATGTAAATGTGTGTGCTCCTAACTGGAATGATGCAACAACTTTTTTTCTAGCATTTTTGATATGTTCTCACACTCACTTATGCTAGAAGGTGACTTTAATTGTTGGCCCAGATCTAGACCGATCCTTTAAAATGTATGCTGTTCCCTCAAGATCTTCTAAAACAATTAAAGCGTTCATGGAAGAGTTTGCATTATCAGATCCTTAACCTGATTGGTGAAGCAATTGAGGGTTAAGCCCTGGCTCAAGGGCCAGGCAGTGGCAACTTGTTGGTTGTGGGGTTTGAACCTGGAACCTTCCGAACTGTAGTACAGCACCGACCGGATTATTTAAAAAACACTTTTCACTCCAGTCAGAATGTTACACTCTGACTGCAGACCAGGTTGTTGATTTACTCATAAAAGCACAATGTAATTACTATGAACACTGCAACAAGGCTGGCAGATTATTGGCACAACCATTGCGGTAGACCACTGCTTCCCATGAAATTCTTCAACACCCTCTGGTATTACGATAGAGCCGGAAACAATTATATTCTTTATAGACATCTTAAATGAACTCAGACACACAGTAATTTCTTCTCCAAACTATAGTTCATCTTGAGATGGTTGAGGTATTTGACAAGCCAATAACTGACCTTTCCCCTGCTATGATGTCTATGCAAATCAATAAATGTCTAGGACTAGATGGTTTTTCCAATAGAATTTTACAGTAAATCCCAACACAAATTAGTCTCTGTTTGATAGACATTTTGTTCAATGATCCATTTAATTATTTTGTCAACCCCGCCATCACTTAATCAGGCTTCTGTCTCCCTTATCATAAATAAGAACAAGCACTCCATTGCCAGCCCCTCTTATCATTAGTTACTTAAATTTAGAGAGAAACTGAATTTATTAAGATCATCCACCCTTTTTTTAAAACTTGAAATTATTTTTTAAACATGATCTACTACAGTGGTGTGAAAAACTATTTGCCCTCCTCCTGATTTCTTATTCTTTTGTATGTTTGTCACACAAAATGTTTCTGATCATCAAACACATTTAACTATTAGTCAAAGATAACACAAGTAAACACAAAA
>JAQQZS010000013.1:8914393-8940298 GCA_030068045.1 Platyallabes tihoni | reverse complement strand
AGTGACGGGAGGGAATTGGACACGACTAGATTGGGGAGAAAATCGGGGAAAAAGAATTGGACAGGACTAAATTTATTAAAAAAATAAATAAATAAAAAGAGATGGCTTCTGAGTGAAGACATCAATATTACTAAATTTATTTGTACCAGGTCATTTTCTGTTGTCAAAAAGAATTGATTTACTACTCATTTACATAACATCAGTTAAAAAGTGAAACTTTTGTCTCATCAGTCCACAAAATATTTAGCAGGCTGACCACTCCTTGGAAGGTTCACCACTGTTCCATGTTTTCTCCATTTGTGGATAATGGCTCTCACTGTGATTCGCAGGAGTCTCAAAGCCTCAAATGTCTGGACAATAGACAATATTTCTCACATATTTCATACTTTTTCCATAATTTTCTTTTGATTCTGTAAATCTGCTTGTCGACAATGACAACTGTTAAAACCGCTATACAATTAAAACTGAATTGAATTGAAATAGAAATACATGGCATGTATCAAATAATTAATTGATACATGGCAATTAATTTGTTTCTTATCTGTTCTTGAATTTCTTTAGATTGTGTTCTTTTTTTTCTTTCAACATGCCTAACTTTGTCAGACAGGTTCTATTTAAGTGATTTCTTGATTCAATGGGTCTGGTATTAATCAGACCTGGGCGTGGCAGGTAAAATTTAACTCAGCTTCCCAGAAATTTTGTTAATCATAGTTAATTTATGATGTAGAGACGGGGGCAATTTATTTCGCAATATCCAGGTAGGTTTGCATAGCTTTTATCCCTGAATAAACAAAATCATCATTTAATACCTGCACTTTGTATTTACTCGGATTATCTTTGTGTTATATACATTTTTAAAATTATTATTCAAGTGTGACAAATATGCAAAAAAAATTAATCCATAGTATACTGTACATTTTTATCTGTTTTAAATTTTTTATTGGACTTTACTTTTTTTTAAGATGCTGCTTATCATGCTTCTTATCTTCAAGGTCTTTGGAAGACACTTGAATCTGAGAGTGGACAAAAGAACAAACTTCTGTCAACCCTGATCAGTATTAAATAATGAATGAATGAATGAATGAATGACATGGATTAAAACAGTTTTTATGGGAGAGAGAGCTGTTCTGTATTTGTTGATTATTTGTTGATCTCTTTATACATAAAATAATAGGGTAATTGAATGTCCCCAGTCCCACAGACCTGCTACCTTGACAAAAGACAAATAACATTTTGCAGCAGCAAGACCAACATTGGTAGAAATCCAAACAATATAATCTTTTATGTTTGTTCCCATAGTTGAGGAAGAAGTAGGATGAAGATGGGGCACCATGGATTCAGCAATGGTTACTGCTAGCATAGTCTGCATGGTAAATTTGGCATGTCAGCTAACATGAAATACATAAGACAGAAGTTGTTCAACTCATCAGACTCAATAGCTTGAGGGGTTCCCCATCTGTTCTTGTTTTGATCGTCTGTTATCTGTTGCAGATGTTCACACAGACGTGGCAGATGTGATGCTCTGGTTTAAGTCTGTATTGTCTCTGTTTTGTCTTGTTGGTCATAACTGACTGCTATGTTGCAATGCCTGAGACAAGTCCAGTGAAGTTGACTCATAGTATGGCTCAAACCTCACGGTATACAGTATTGAGCATTAAAATGGACAATGCTGCCTTCATGGACTGGATTCCATGTTTAATATCGGAAAGGCCTGTCTGGTATCACTACATAAATGTGCACAAATTAGCCAGAAAACATACATACTATAACACTCACTCACTCATCATTTATACCACTAGATCCTGTACACAGGGTGGCGGGGGGCCTGGATCTTATCCCAGGAGACTTAGGGCATAGTTATCTTGGTTAAATGACTCCAATGTAATATGAATTTTGTGTGAAATTAATTTTTTAAAATAGGTTTTCTTTAACTATTTTGATACCCAGAGGTAGTACAGCCCATGCGCAATATCTTTTACAATGTAGATTAAAGGTAATTTTTGGTTTACCTTTCAATAACCTTTTTATCTAACTATTTCATCCTATCCAGAGCCTAGTCCAGGAACACTAGACGCACCATGGGGATGCACCCTGGAAGAAACCCAGTGAAAACTTACCTAGTTTACATATTCACACCTAGGCAAAATTGTACGTTGTTCACTCAATGCCATGTTAACCAACCTGAGGACATGCACAGGATAAAAGAAAAAAAGTAAATTCCTCACAGTAAAGTAATCTGAACCAAGTAAGGATGGACTGGATTCCATGAAGCTGTGAGGTAGCAACACGACTCCTGTGCAACCATGCCACCATCGATCAAGGTAAATAATTAGGTTTCGTGCTGCCGTACTTTAATACATTTTTCCATTAGCCAGGACCTTAATGTTGCTTTTTAAAAGTCTTGTGGCTTGTAAAGTATTAAACTATCAACTAAATATGAAGGGTGTTCAACCTATTGACATTTACAGAAGACTTCAAGCACAGTACGGTGATCAGACTCTTATTCGCAGTAAAACGTGTCTGTGAACGCCGATCCCGGGTAAATTGGATCAGAGCCCGCTGCAGTCATTCTCGAGAACATTCAGTGGCAACGCATCCGATCCGGCAATGCAATCATGGCTACGGTGTACAGTACTGAGAAATCTTTCCACCTTGATAGTATCCTAGCACTAGTAAAAAGTCCCGGTTTGACTTGAACGCCCACAGCGGGTTTTAATTAGTTTTATTAATGGACCATAGCTATATCAATCCAGAATTTATTATTTAATTTTTTTATTATAATTTATCTGCAGCTTCAAGCTCATTTTATATCCAAGCTGATCTGGATGTAGTGTTAAGGGAAAGTGTGAACATAATATGCTTAGATATAATATACAAGTATGAGAGCTGTTCTGTATTTGTTGATTAGGTGTAAAGGATTTTAAAGTGTCAGTAAAATTTTAAATATTTATTGGGCTTTTTTAATAGCTGCTAATTGAACATTAAGCTGGCCTTGGTTGACTATTTGTAACAAAGAGCCTTTGTATTATACTGTATAATAAATCACAGATTAATAGGGGTTCTATGAATATTACAGTCCTCATGATCACATTTCTGAATCAGTTCCTTTCTCTCTGTCGTACAGCATTTTTGGCCTGCTGTAGCTCCTGCTCCAGACGGCACTTCTCCACCAGCAGCGCCTTCACATAAGACTCTCTCTGCTGGTCATACACAAGCCACTGCTGGTTCTTCTTCAAGGCCTTTTCAAAAGCACACAGAAAAAAAGGCAATAAAGATGTTTTAGAACAAAGATGTTCCCAAGATCATGTCGAGTTTGTTGCGACATTGTAATGTGACAGATGGATGAGATTAAACTGCAAGAGATGAAACTGGTGAGAAACCACTTTCGGAGCATGACATCGCACTCACGTCTTTCAGCTGTTCCTGGATCAATGTGAAGTCTCTGGTGGCATCATGGGCATCTGCAGTGCCAGCCTGTCCAGAAAGAAAAGACAAAGTCTTATCAAATGAGTCGATTCTATTAACAATAATTGACTTTTTGCGACAAAAAAAAAAAAAAAAACAAGTATAGTTGCAAGCAACGATAAGCGGGCCCAAGCACTCTGCGGGATCGCCACCTGGGTGCACCAGAAAGACAGTGGGCACATGGGGCACGTGCATTTAAAGGGGTCATACAAATACTATTATGACATTTTATTTTATCATTTTATTTTTAGGTATCCAAAAAGCCCCAGAAAAAAAAGCATCACACTATGATGTCACTCAATATAATGTCAAGTTATTTACCCGTTTTCGGCATCAGTTTTACAGTTTTACGGCATTGTCACAGCTGACCTGTTTGAGATATCAAAGATCCCTCCACAATTTTGCATCCTAAATGTCTTGAGGTCATGTAGGCCCGGTTTAGTGGTGATCATATAAATCCCCTAGGAGGAGTACATCAAAATCCATTGGGTGCGTTATGCAAACAACCCAGAATAACAGACTTTCTGTTGAGTTGAGCCCATGACGTGCCATATGAAAGTTGTTCAGCTCAATGAGCTCTAAATGTGTGCCAGGTTCCGTGTGCATACATGCAAGTGTGTGTGAGCTATGCAGCAAAATCTCCTGTGAGGGCTCCGTAACACACCCGGTGCTCAAACTCTCAGGCATTTGAATGGCAGCAGAGGCTGCTGATTTTCATGAGTTTTTTTAAGCATGTTAAGACCCCCAAAGGTCCTGGATTTTGGGGGATAAAAATGTCTAGAAGAACAAGAGGGCTCTCACAAACTATGACGACATAGGGCGGTTGCCATAGTGCTTGGGCCCTAATTAGATACTGTATAGATGTTTCCAGGCATTTATATACACCTAAGGCTGAAGACATTCCACTTCAGTCTTTTATAGTGACACCTGGACACACATCAGTGTCTGGTTCTACGTACACCAGTTGATTCCTTTTTGTAAAGCATTCCATATTTGTTGCATTAGCTATGTCCAAAGCCTGTGCAATGGCTATCTATCACTTCACATTTATTTATAACAATACAAGCTAAATATTCACATATCATATACAGTATGAAATACATAGCATTTTCTTTATGGGTTGCTGCCATCTTGAGTGTAAGCTGTAAATTGTTTTCAGAGAAACATAAAGGTGTTTGTTGAAAATGGTATTCAGATGCAGTTGTGTGTGTTAGACCTACCGGGCTTGTATTTTCTAAAATCTGGCATTTAGCAGAGGAAGCTTCCAGTCTCTTCTTCATCTCCTCTGTCTCCTGTGTGAGGGACTGAAAGAGCTTCTCTCTCTTTTCAGCGTCTGCTTTCATCTGCTTGAGTTCACCATAAAGGCCAAGCACAACCTCATCCCTGTCTGTCCGAAGCAGGTGCCAAAGATTGATGATTTCTTGATCTCTTTCCAGGATCTGCTGTGCGTTTTTCTCTCTTATTGTCTCCAGAGCAAGGATTCTCTTTAAAGTTAAAAGTCCATGAAGAGGGAAAAAGGTTAGGAAGATTGTCGGAGAAAACTTGATCTATAATGACACCATGTGGCATACTGTAGTTTGAAAATACAATAATCTTGTATACCAGTATGGTGAATTTAAAGTCTACACTGAAAGACCTGGATATTGAAACATGAAATAATGACGTTTTAGTGGGTACCAGACCATTATTTCTTCAGTAACCACTTTATCTTAGTTAGGGTGGGAGTGAATGCAGAGCATATGCTGGGATCACACCACGGCTGGACAACCAGGTTATCTCAGGGCACCAAACGACAATAATAATAATAATTTATTGCCATTTAAACTGATTGACATTTACAGAAGACTTCAAACAAAATACGGTGATGTGAATCTTAGCCGCAGTAAAACATCTTAATGGTGCAAACACTTTAAAAAAGGCTGTACATCCGTGAATGATGATCCCGACTGAGGTGGCTCGGAGGTCACTGCAGTCGTTCCTGTGAATATTCAGCAAGTGAAACCCCTGATCTTTGAAAATCAACAGATTTGCAGAAGCACCTTGAATCTGTCTGTGGGAACTGTACACACAATCACCCATAAACACCACATGCACATTACAGCAACAGCAACATCTCCCGTACAGTCCTCGGCCTGTAATTACCAAAAAGTGTCCTCAATTGTCATAAATTCCAGAGTGACGTAATTGTGGTCCTACTCTTAGGAGTAGGAGTACCAGCAATTCATTAACATTCTTAGAATAAGAAATCACTCTCAACTCCACCAAAACATCGTAGAGCTCTGACAAAAGATGCAGCTTTGCAACAGTGATGATTTGGGTTTGTCACAGGAGCCATTCTTGAAAACTGGGACAAAACATGCTTTTAATAAATAAATAAATAAATAAATATTTCTAAATCCTGTTTTGGAACAACCTCCCAGTTGTAACATTTTTGTAAAAGTGACAATCTTTTTAGTTTACTACAAGTTTTTTGTCAACACTGTCAAGCATTAAAAGATTAAATTATATTTATTTTCTTGAAAACATAAGTTTTGTCTAATAATCAAGATGTTTTTTGTAACTGTCATATAGTTATTTAAAAATCACATGCAGACTTAGCATTTAATTGGGATAAAAACTGGTTTCCTCCAAGTTATTACAAAAAAAAAATCCTTGCTTTTTAACCAAAACCAGTAAAGTTAATAAAATATTAAAATAAAATATTCTATAATGTTGAGAAATTTATTTTCATTAGAAATACAAAATTACTTATATAAAATAATTAGATTACCACTAAAAAGTCATACCTGACGGTGTTGACACACATCTGATTATATATGATTTATATACCTATAAAACAAAAACTCTGTTTATTTGTTTGTTTGTTTAAGTGGCGGGCGGCAAACGATGCATGGCCAGTGGGCGGGGGTGTTTGCATGCGATTATCAGCATTTATGCCACATTGTGGGCATGTCACATTCAATTATCAGCCTTTGTGTCATACTATGGGTGTATCACAGCCGTACCACTTGACTGTAATGGTGGGCAGCATCATCATCAACTGTTACATCATATTGTGATTGTGCCAAACACAGGGAGTCTTGAACATGTCTTTGGACTGATTTTATTTCTTTTTAGAAATGTCTGACGGTGTTGACAGAAACTCAAATTTGAAAATTGTTTTTGTAAATTATTTTTTAACAGCTGTTAAAAGGTGTGAATTGAACTCTCGAGCCCGGAGGTGCGAGGTCATAGTGCCACCACATACTGTATACTGGAGTGCATGAATTAAGCCTAGCATGAGCACACAGATCAAATCCAAATGTCACCTTTACCTCTAGCAAAACTTGGTTGCTCTGGGAGTCTGATGGCGCCCCCTGCTGGCGACAAACTTCATCAAGTGTCTTTCTCAGACGAGCGTTTTCCTGCTTGATTTTATCCATGTTCTCATCGGAGCGACTACTACTGGTACATCTGCGAAATTTAGACTCAAGTTTTCTGAGCCTTCAACAACAACAACAACAAAAAACTATTTTATATAAAACATGCACACTAATAAATAAACAAACAAACACATTCCACTGCAGTGTGTATGAAAGCTAGGGGATATTAACACAATAAGCGTCAATTTTAAATAACTGATTATTTTCCAAAGAAAAAGTAAGGCATTTTATTTCATATCTTATCCTCACCTGTTACCTTTGGTTATATCTGAAAGAAGCATATACATGTTAACCTGACCTTTAACATATATTTTTATAAATATATAATGTATATATAAAAATAAATCCCCACTGACAAGCTTACATTTTCACTAAAACAGTCTGAACTCTGTTAAACGTCACGTCCATTAGATACGATCGGATACATCGTTCTGTAACAACAATACAGGTTTTATATCACTATTATTTGTAGTCTATTTTGTGACTCTCAGTGACGCAATAAGTGACGTCATACGCGTTCCTAGGCGCGAGCGCTGTACCTGTGCGTGCGCTGGCATTGGCTACAAGCCCGTTCTTTACAGAACGATTTGGCCAATAGTTATGCAGGGAGGCGGGGTTTGTGTGAACGCGGAAGTGTTGAGAGATTGGTTTGTTAGCGGTGTGTGCGCGTGTTATTGTGTGACTCACTCGGGGTTGTTGTTGTTAGGGACGCCACAGCTTCCTGTTGATGCGCAGATGGGATTAGAGTGACATTGTTATAACCCGAGAGAGAACTCGCAGAGATGTACGGACAGGTAAATACTCTAACACTATAATAACAGTCAGAGTGCTAGCGAGGGTGAAGGGAAGCTGCACGTTAGCTACTGTAGCATCACTCACAACACTGAGCTTTAGCACTTACAGTAGATATTACACTGACTTACAGTAACACTGACACAATATTGTGTGTTTTTATTTTTTTTTTACTATTACTAATACTATTACTTTCTAAGTATTAAATACACATGAACTCTGACAAAAACTACAGCTTAATATTTCTAAGATGTCTGGTGATGCTGCTGGTGGTGATGGAGTTGTTGCTTGGTGCTGATTTGATGCATTATGCAGAAGGTTAGTCACAGTGTGTCGTTATGACGTCACAGGATTCAAATTTAATTTGTCACATACAGCACACAGTCATACACAGTACGATATGCAGTGAAATGCTTGGATGGGGACATTGACGGTTACATTAGCTCTTCTTCTTATTATATATAATTTTTATTTATTTATTTAATTATTAAACAAATATTTCCTTTGCTCAGGATTGTGTAATATAGAGTGATGTATTCTTATTTTCAGCACAAAATTGGCAATATAATAAACTGAATTTCAGTCCATTTTAACCAACTCCCCAAATACGACTGAACAAAAAATTGGAAACTAGATCACGTGTTTCTATGGTTGTATCTGGTTGTTTTTATGACCAGACATGGGCAATAATAAGCTCATTGTGAGAGTTGTACATTTTTGCCACATCATTCCCATAATCTGGGAATAACCCTTGATAAAAGTAATAATAACTCATGTTCTACCTGACATTTCTGAAAAGTCAAATATGTAGTTTGATGTTTAAGGCCTCCCCGTTAATGCACACCAGTAAGGCTTCTATACAAGCAGTTTGTTTGTTTATTTATTTATTTATTTTTATTGTCATTGACTTATGCCGTGTTGCCGGGATGTATCTGTGCCGCTTACTTGGGTGAGATAGCAAGAGAACGTCTGATAGTCTGAGTGTGTGTACTGTGGAGCTGAATGGGCTCAGGAGGTTAGTCACCGAAATACAGTGTTTTCTGCTGATTCAGGACCTAGTGTGTGGAATCTTGTTGGCTTACTCAAGAGAAAATTGTCTCTTTTTTTTTGTGGGTCCCACCCATTCAGGTATCTGGGAAATAAAAGCACGAATGAGCTGGCAAAAAAAGCAACCACAAAAAGTGGACGTTGAGGTCGATATCAAATTGTAATATCAAAGTCAGAGAGGAAAGGTACAGTGCCTTGCAAAAATATTCACCCCTCCCTTGGCATTTTTCATGTTTTGTTTCCTCACAACCTGGAAATAAAATGGATTGTTTGAAGGTTTGCATAATTTTATTTACAGAACAAGCCTACAGCATTAAAGATGTGATTTATTTTATTTTTTTTTATTGTGAAGCAAACAACAAATAGGGCAAAATAGCATAAAAAGTCAGCATGCATAACTATTCACCTCCCCCCCTTAAGTCAGTACATTGTAGAGCCAACTTTTGCGGCAATCACAGCTGCAAGGCGCTTTGGATAAGTCTCTGTGAGCTCTGGGGCCTTTCAGATAAGTTGTGTTTGTACTGACAGATCATTTGACACTTAGATTGCACACAGTTGGACTTCATTTTACTAATTATGTGACTTCTGAAGGTAATTGGTTGAACTAGATCTTTTGAGGAGCTTCATAGCAAGTGGACGTGCTGATTTTGTTAGATTTTTTAAAATTCTTTTTTATATATCTTTTTCTCATTTCACTTCACCAACTTACACTATTTTGTGCAGATCCATCGCAGATAGTTCAGATAAAAAAAACATTTAATTTATAGGTTATAATGTAACAAAACCTGAATGGTAAAATGGTATTTTTGCAAGGCACTGTATAGTATGGAGAAAAAGCAAAAAACAACAATGGCAACACTGAACCAAAAGCAAGACATATTTTCATTTAATATAGGACACAGCAGATCAAATGAAAGGAGAATGTATTATTGTATTAATTAGCAGACACTGTGCTTATAGTGGGTAAGCACTGGCAAGTGGGGGGATTTTTGATTCAGTCATGCATTGCGATTCTTTTCTGTGGCAATTCACATATCTCCAAAATCAATATTTTCATTTTGTAACTAGCAGCATCTCCAGTTTTCTCCGATATCTGGTCCTTACCGTACAGGTCTTCACAGACAGGTCTGTCTTTTCTATTTCTGGTTGATACAGTATACACAGGCTATAGTATTCACTAGCTAGATCAGTTTTCTTGTCAACATGCTTGATCATTAGTAATTAGCCCCATCTGGACTGGATTAATTGATTAGAACTATGACGTGTTATACAGTAATCATCCCCTATGATGCCGAAGTACACAAGTGGAGGGGAGACTCTTGTTCGGAGCCGACCTGAACTTGAAAATGAGAAGCATCGATTTGACGATGATTACTTGCAACTCAGGAGTTGTTTATTAAACAGGAGTCATTGATAAATGTGCTGTAAGAGTAAATATAGTAAGAAACTGCAGTCAAACAAAATCGTTTTTTTTTTTTTTTTTTACTTTTTTAAAAAAATTTTTGGAGAAAAATTAGTGGGCAGTTTAGCCTGTACTGTTCTGAGCGGATGAGAAAAACACCAACATGGCTCTGGATCTGGATGGCAATTAAATTTCATAGGAGCATCTGTATAATAGGAAATGACTCCATGAATCTTTTCCTGTCCAGATCAGGCTAATTGTTCTTAATAGCAATGTTTTCTAAAAATAAATAAATAATAATAATCATCGATGAGCTACGAGGGGTAACAGTCACTCTAAAAGAATAAGAAAAAAATCCAAGATGAAACAAAAACATTAGTGATGATGAAAGAAGATAACTACTATGACGATAGTGAGACGGTGATGTAAGTGTGTTGTCACTGATGCTGGTGTTAACTTCAAAGCTGAAGCTTTGTACCCAGCTGTGTTTAAGCAGAGTGTATGGGTGAAAAGTTGAAAGAGCTGGACAGACTGAATAAATAAAGCTCTGCTGCATCTCTCTATTTAGGTAGAGATGATTTAAGGGTTAAATAAATGTAAAATGTATGTGTGTGTCCACTCCTTGGACTGTCCTCAAATTCTTTGTCATCTTGCAGGTGGTGCTGTGGACACGAACACTATGACTTCAAGGGCTGTCACTCAACTCTGCTGTAACCACAGACCCTGGCTGCACTTGAGCGGCCATCGAACACGCCGTGCCAGGTGCCACTGCGCGTCATGCTGAGAAAGAAAACGGCACTATGAACCGATACGCTGCCCTCCGGCAGCTTGGCGACGGCACGTATGGCTCAGTCACACTGAGCCGCTGCCTGGAGTCTGGTGAGCTTGTTGCCATCAAGAAGTAAGTTGAGGGGGGGTTTAACATTTTTCTGGGTTTCTAGTATCCCCGGGTTATATGGACCAAAACCTATATCTCTATTTTTTAAGCTGAACAGCAATACATGATGTATATCACTGCATTTTGTAATGTGTCACAAGCATACTTTATTAAAAAAGATGGTTATCAAGATGAACAGCGTAATTTCCTGTTTGAAACATGTGTGCTGAAACACATCTAAAACAAACAAAGAAAAAAGTAAAATAAACATCCTGTGCTCCGATCAGGGTTTTTGAGGCCGATCAGTGCCGATTCCAATAACCGCACGGGTGTGTGTGGGTTATTCGGATTTTCCGTTTAAATTGTAGTGTTTATTGTGTAGTAAAGTTTATTTCGCAGTAAAAACAACTATTCTAAACAGAAGTGCACAAATATTATTAAGATCTGGGAACCTATCGTCAATTTAAAACTTTTATTTATTAGAACAACACATGCAACATATTTCGTTCTCTTATTGAAACTGAAACCAATAATAAAAAATAAAAAAAAGCCTATGTGCGACTCAAAAAAAAAAACAAGCATAGAATGGCTCTCACACTCTTATTCAAAATAAAATAATAAGCAGGTACAGGAGTGGTAATCCTGATGGAGAATAATTATAATTTCAGATAATCCTCAACAAAACAGAGCTCCCAGTGCAATAAAATGGAAAGGATGCGGATTGGAAAACGGAGGCAAAACGTCTGTGACTAGCGTCCCTCGGTATTTAAAGGCGGAGAGACAACAATTCATTGAGAGATTTATTAATTAAAAGCAATTATAGTTTTTGGCCACATGATGGCAGTGTGGGTAAAGGGCACAGGTTTAGTCAAGTGGATTGGCATGCTTTAAATTCTGTATTCGTGTCAAAGGCGTATGAGACTCACCTTGTCGGACTTAAGAACAAATCCGACTTACGACCGTGCTCCCAGAACAAAACTTGTTCTTAAGTCGGGTACTACCTGTACAGTCGATCACTGACCTTCAGTCCAAGGCATTCTGGTACCAAGTACACGTATGATCTACTGTGTGTTTGAACATGGGTTTTGTTATAGACAAACAACAGCTCACCACTCAGGTTTCAATCAGGCAGACGACCCTCCCAATCACTCCCCTCCAGGTTCCCCAATCATCACCAACATGGGCGTCTCCCAGTAGGTGGGATCCTCTCTAAGACACCCCCACTTTCTGTAACACTGCTGTTGGGTGTACACCACAATGAGAGTTTTCTTCTGTGCCACTCATAGCATGTATTCATGCAGGCAGCTGGTGATTGCCGTTCCCTCTCCAATAGGCCAGAGTGCAAAAATTGTACCATTGCATCCTCTGACCGGTGAAATAACAAACACATTTAAGCAGACTGCTGGCCTTTCAGCTGTGGTTGTGATCCCTGGGTTTAAAGCCTCCCATTTAGGTAATTATGTAGACATCTGTCAGGCTTCTGAAAGCCACAGTTTATTGTGGGCTTTATTTTTATTTTGAACAGGATGTTATTATGGGATAAGGCACATGAACAGGAGGAGCACTGGAGTGCACCACTGATTGAACTCAAAGGAGTATTTACATTTTAAAGCATTTGGCTTGACTAAAAAAAAAACAGTTGATGTGATGGAACAAATACTGCTCTACAAAATGATTAAGGGGAGGCTTCCGTACTCTTTAGGACACGAGAGTGTACATTTCCTTTTAATAATCGTTGGTATCAAGTCACTCATACAAGATGCAGAATAGGACACTCAAGTTTTTACTATTTGGAGAAAATCCACCACAATGTTCATTGTGCAGAACCCCTCTGTCCATCAAACATATTTTATTCGATTGTAATACTTTTACTCCTTTGAGGAGCTTGTTTTATTCTGTTGAAACTTTTTTTTTTAAATTAACAGTTATTATTTCACTATGCAGAATGAAAAGGAAATTCTATTCTTGGGAGGAGTGCATGAATCTCAGGGAAGTCAAGGTAAGAACATTTGTTTTCAGGATGAAGAAAATGTTCCAACATTTCATGCATACATCTCGAAATGCATTTCCACGTACAAATAATTTCTGGCTCTGCTCTGCAGGTGTGTGGAATAAACATTCTTGCATTTGTTATGATTGTATTGTCACTTGGGTGTTTTTTGTGTCCATAATTGCTGGCATACCATGTTTTTTATTTTATTTTTTTATTTTTAAACAAAAACAACTTAATTTCTGCAGCAGCACCGTGAAGATAGTAGGTGACTCGTGTGTCTTGAGTGTCTTGATACTGCAGTGTTTCTAACTCCACTTTTCCCCGTTTTAATCTTAACAAGCATGCGATTAAACAATCAGTCCATCAAGAACGTTTATTTCATGATGATGATGATGATGAGTTCTTTACGATGCATGGAATTAGAGTTTATAAGCAGGCCTGTGCTGATGTACAATTCTCCTAACATGATGGCTCTTGTTTTTTTTTTTTGTTGTTTTTTTTTAGTCTTTTATCGGTTTGCAATATCATTTAATTATATCAGAAATGTATTAATAAAAACCCAATTCAAAGAAATTGTATCCACACTGTGTTTATTGTTGTAACAATATTCTGTATTGCATGCTCACGTGTCAGCACATCCCTGCTTACAGATGATGCTTTTACCTTAGCAATACACTCACTAGCCACTTCATTATGTGCTCATTTCTGACATTATTCTCCCAGTCAATCATATTCATTGTCCTATCCAGGTGTTTCTAATAAAGTGGCCAGCGAGTTAATGCTTAGATCAAATGTAACTCTCACTCTCTTGGTTCTCGAAGCAGAGTAGTTACCTATATTTTAATAAAACCCTTACAGTATATTTCTGTTGCATCATCTGTACCCTGTTTTATCTCCGTGATTGTGCATACTAACCTTATTTTTTCCCATCAGAAATATTCTAAATGTTGAATGAGTTCTGTTAATTGGTAAAGCAGCGATTTCTTTCACTCCCAGTCCCTGAAGAAACTTAACCATGCCAACGTGATCAAGCTGAAGGAGGTAATCCGGGAAAACGATCAACTCTACTTTGTGTTCGAGTATATGAAGGAGAACCTCTACCAGCTAATGAAAGAAAGGTAACCAATAAAATGTGCCATAGACTACAGAATACAGTTTCTCAAAATAGATTTTATTATAAGACTATACTACACACCTATACTCCCCCCAAATCCCCCCCACCCCCCTTTCTTTTAGGACACGGATGTTCCCCGAGTCTGCAGTGAGGAATATCATGTTTCAGATTCTACAGGGACTCGCCTTCATTCACAAACATGGTATCTTTCACAACATCAATCTTCATCTTTTTACAACATGCCAAACAGAATCTTCCGTGACATCATTAAACGTTTATATTTTTTAAAAAGTTTTACTTTGCAACAGTCTTACACACCGTATTATTGTTAGAATATTGTTAGAAATTTTAGATTTGTTTATCATGTTTGCATTATTATGTACCAAGTTTTTTCCAAGCATAACTTTTAAAATAGATAAATACATAAATAATGAACATGCTACAAAAGCAACATATTACATCATGGATGGAAACCAAAAAAATCTTAATACATAACAGTAATAATGTATGCTCCTGGGTTTTGCATGAAAACAGAAGAGCAAGAACTCATCCTCCAGCACACTCAGTAAAACCTAACAGCTGATTTACTTACAGTAATGTGCAAAAGTCTTGGACAAACATAAAGAATGCCTTTGAAAACATTTCTACATAAAAAAAACAAACAAACCCTTCTATTGAGAGCATTAAAGAGTAATAACAAAGAACACAGTCAATATTTGGTGGGAAAACTGCTTGAAAATAATTTGTAGGGTTACAGTAGATGCAGATTTGTGCTGTTTTATGATTAAAACTGTTGGGACGTTTTACTGAGCATGCCGGACAATATGAAACACTGTTAACACTTTGTTAAGAAACGCTGATGTTAGATGATGTAATTGATTACATTATAATAAGGAATAGGGAATATCTCCTTTCGGCTCCAGTATTCACTGTGGGTCTAACAGCTTAACACAGACGAGCAGAACGCACTCTTGGCTGCCCACTTGTGCAGAGCTCTAACGACAAAGTTGTGTTTTTATGTTGGTGTGGCGAGATCCAGGATTCACTATATGTCGAGTCGCTTGAGCTGGCCGACTGAAGAGGTCTCTCAGTCAGCCTCTTTTCCTCAGTTCACTCTAGGACTGGAAGTCGGCCATCTTACTACGACAGAGTAGTACTTTTTTATGCCGTAGCGGTGATATCCTGGGTTCACTACGTGTCTAGCTGTTTGAACTGAAGGGCGATGAAGTTTACTGCTCCAAAATGTCAGCACTGTAGCACTAATCTGACTATAAAGCATATACTTTTGATCTGTCTAAGTTTTAGTGCCATGAGACAATGCCATGATTTCTACCAGAACAAACTTTAAAGAACTTAAGATGAAACCATCTTTTAGCAAATGTGTATCTAAAGAACCTTGTATAAAATCGTGTTCTTCTGGCCAAGTCGAATTTATAATCTGATATTTATTTGTTTATCCATTTGTTTACATTATATTTATAATTTTATGTTTTATTGGTTCATATAAATTGGTTGAATGTTTAATATGTTTCTGCCATGAAATGGTAATAAAAAAAAAGATACACCTTTAATGCTAAAGATATACTGCTGAACATACAGTAAGTTTCCTATAAATTTGATGTTTCTAGCTAAGTGCTGATTTAACTGTCTATCCTGTCTATAGGCTTTTTTCATAGAGACTTAAAGCCAGAGAATCTTTTGTGCATGGGTCCTGAGCTGGTGAAAATCGCTGACTTTGGACTAGCTCGAGAGATCCGATCTTGTCCTCCTTACACTGAATATGTATCGACAAGATGGTAACTTTTACATTTTTTTTTTCTTCAATTTTTCTTTTCTTTGGATGAAAGTGATGTATCATAAATATGTAACATCACCGGTTATCCAAAGTCCCTCCAATATCCAATTTCCCATACATTAAGGTATCGAGCTCCAGAAGTGCTCCTGAAGTCCAAAAGCTACAGCTCTCCTATAGACCAGTGGGCCGTAGGGTGCATCATGGCTGAACTCTACACGCTCAGACCTCTGTTTCCTGGCTCCAGTGAGGTGGACACTATTTTCAAGATCTGCCAAGTTTTGGGAACTCCCAAAAAGGTAGCAGTGAAATCAATGCTTGGAATTACATTATACAGCAGACCTAGATTAGTAAAAAAAAAAAAAAATCTAACATTTAAGAAACAAAATTATATATTGTTAATTGTGCTTTTGATGTTTACCTGGACCATGTAGAATGACTGGCCTGAAGGGTCCCAGCTGGCTGCCTCCATGAATTTCCGCTGGCCACAGTGTGTGCCCACCAGCCTAACCACCCTGATTCCCAATGCCAGCTCCGAAGCCATTCAGGTGATGAGAGACCTGCTGCAGTGGGACCCTAAGAAAAGACCAGCAGTTGGTCAGGTAAGACAAAGAATAAAAATAAACAGAATGCAAGCATGTTAACTTTACAACATTTTGTATGAAAGCTCCAGATTTCTGGTAAAAGTGTTGGTAAAAGTACATTTTTCCCAATAGAACCAGCAGTTTAACCAGTCAACATATGTATATGGAATGATCAGATCTGGAATATGGAATGGTATGAACTGATTCGGCCCTGTAAACCCCACCCTGTCCCCTGCCTCGCATTAATAATGTTTTGGCCCCATTCGATTTTCTCACTTGAACGTTAACTGGAAATGGAGTGAATGGAGAGTGTTTCGAATTCATTAATGCATAACAAAATCTACTGATGTATCAGGGGCGTTAAAGTCGAACCCGAGTTGTGATGAAATTTCTCGTAAATGAAGACATAAAACCAATCAACATTTACAGAGGACTTCCAGCACAGTACAATGATGTGATGTGACTCCTGGCCACAGTAAACCATTTGAATGGTCCAGATATTTTAAAAGAAGGACGTACATCCATGAGTAATGATCCCCCGAGGTGTATCGGAGCCCATTGTAGTCGTTAATGTGAACATTCATAAAGAGGAACGACTGATCCCTGAAAACAGATGGATAACTTGCCTCCACTTTGCAGAAGAGAAGCATGTCTCTGAAGACTGTACACACAATTATTCATCAACACCATTTGGACATTACCATATCTTCCATACAGTTCTGAACTCAAACTCCAAACCATTCCCAAGAGTTTTATTGTTCTCCCCGTTGAAACTTTGGTTTCCTCCGAAGTACCCAGAGGAAGTGTTAGATTAATCAACATGCAGACATATTAATTTGTTAAATATAAAACAGTTTGGAAATTACAGTGCCAAGAAAAAAAGTGTGTGTATTTTTTGCTATTTCATGGTTTTCTGCTTTAATTTGTAGTGGTACAAAATGGTAGTGAAAAAAAAAGTGAACCCTTGGAATTAATAACTGGTTGACCCTCTTCTTGGCAGCAATAACCTCAACCAGTTGATTTCTGTAGCTGTGGATCAGACCTGCACATCGTTCAAGAGAAATTTTAGCCCATTCTTCCTGGCAAAACTGCTTTAGCTCCGTCATATTAAATTTTTTTTATCTAAGTGCATGGTTAGGGAGAAAGTTTGTTCGTTTTTCATTAGTATTGGTTTTCACTTTTAAATAATGCTCACTGATATTTTAAATTTAAAAAATGAGTCAGTTATGATAACTTTCATAATTGAGCTGCCTGAACCACCACTCGCCTGAGTCAATCATGTTTTATACTATTTAAAAAATCACATTAAAACATTAATTTGAGTTAATTGAATTAAGAGAATCACCCAGCATTAGTTAAAGCTAGACAGATACTATATACCTATATATAAAGTTTACTTTTGGTGCCCCAGAATTTTAAATGCTTTTTATTGCATTCATTTGGGAAACCTTTCAGGAGGGAAAAAAAAAAGGGTCAACAGGAAACGGTCACTTTTAAAACACATTTCAAATCCACAGTGTTCAGACAAGTCCAGCCCATTTTTATATCTACAGTGAAAGTATTGACACATTACAAAGCTCATACAAAAGACATTAGGGAAGCAATTTGTCAATGCACTGTATAGAAAGTGTACTGTTTATTAATATGTACCGTGTTTTAACTTGTACCCAGCTCCCTCCTGCTCATTTTTTTTTCAATGTTGGCAAGTCTGAGTTCTGATGCTGCATTCCACCACTGCAGTGTTATGTAAGATCATCTTTTTTGAAAATGTGATGATGTAAACTGATTTCATGTTGCACCAAAAATGTTGTTGCACAGTCTCAGCAGAGTTCAACACTAAAATCACTGTTGTTCTTGATGAATCCCAGGTCTTGCGCTATCCCTACTTTCATGTGGGTCAGGTCCTAGGCGCACCACAGCAGATCCAGGATCAAGGACAAACTCAGCCTCCGCAACTCAGGCCTGACCATTGTCATCAGATCCCACCTATCACTTTACCTGAAACAGCCCATAAACTACAACACGTTCCAGAGCCACCTAAAAGACTAGGAAAGGCAGAGGTCAAGATGGACAGGACGGTGCAAAGCCGCTTCCCGATAATACATGACAAAGGCTTGCAAAGCAGGGTGAGTGAGTTTGTTTGGAAATGTGAAACATCTGTTTTCAAAACTGAATTGAACCTAAACTTACTGACCAGCTTAATAGGAAGATCTGTCCCCCTGCCCGGTCATGCTATTACATGATGTGGATGGAGTGTAGCACCTAAATCATGCATATACAGGTTAAGAGTCTCAGTTATTGTTTGTATCAAACATTAGAATGCGGGAATATTAATATTAAATAAACATTTTTGACATATGGATTGGTTAATTTCATTTTGGGTATATCATCAAAATGTATAATATCTTAAAAAACAAAACAAAAAATCATAAGTAATGAACAAATTTGAAATTCATGCTATTGGTATTTATTTAAAAAATGTCTATTTAAGTAACTAATTAAAGAGATCCTGAAAGTTTATTTTTAGGCACTCCAGCCTATTAAATACTAGAGAATCATCCTGACTTGGTCATTAAACTAGATACACACAGAAGTTAAAGCAACAAAAAGTTAATGTTTCTACATACGTAATGTATCTATTCAGATACAGGTTTTTTTCAGCATTAAAATACAATACGAGCAGGTACATGCTGCATATAAACAGCATGTACCAGTGGTTTAACTGGAGGATTAAAAACAGCAAAGTCTCACAGAATAACACTGCAGCTGCATCCTGCAATTTAGCCAGGGTTTAGAGATGGATGAAGCTGTACCACTTGCTGTATTAACAGCATTATTCATATGCATATCAACTTAAAAGAATTATAGAAAACTACTAGTCTGCTTTAATGCACCGAATTACCTGATAAAGTAAACTTGGTACAGTGGGTCCCAGACAAATATTCAAGTCCCATTCAGCTTAATGCATATTCAAGAAAAAGCCTGTTTGAAGACTTGAAGAAAAACCCGGGGTGAACAGGGTGTATCTTTTACTGCCAGCCATGGATGGTTAAAGCCAACCTTCACAATGTAAAAGTAAGGGGTGAGGCTACGAGTGCATATACCTGCATAGCTGCCCAAGATTTTACAGCAACGCTTAGGGATATTATTGATCAAGGTGCTTATTTAGCCCAACAGGTTTTTTTTAACGTCAAGGTGTACAAGACTCACTTTGTCTGACTTACGAACGAACCCGACTTACGAACGTTCTCCTGGAACGGAACTTGTTCTTATGTCGGGGAATTTCTTTTTGGATGTTTGAGGATTTCAGTTTTTTTTTTTTTTTTTTTACATCTGTGTACCATCCTGAAATTAATGTCTTCTAGGTTTAATTACAAAACAAAATTAATAATGGTAATATACTGTATATATCATACAATATGTTGTGATTGCTTTTATATGATATGTACAGTATGTGTACGTTATTTTGATTTTGTGTCTGTCTGTCTGTCCGTCAGCTTACTCCAGAACCTGAGAATGCGAATTTGTCTAGCAGTTTATCGAAACCTAAAGCAGGCCGGAGGAGGTGGGGTTATGCGACCGGTGTATTAAAGAAAGAGGACTGGGATGATTATGAGGACATGGACGCTAAAATCACCCCTCTGAATAAACCTCTTTTTATCAGCAAGGAAAAACAGCTTCAGGAAGACAGCAGCGTCAGCAGGTAATTTGATTGCCTTGAGCAATACTTTGAGAGAAAATGATTGATGTTATTTAATATTATAAGACTCGGATAAATCTGAAAAAAAAAAAAAAGAGCTGGGGTGTAATTAAGAGTGCATTTGACTTGCATTCAGGCAATTCAGGGTCAGGGGTAGCTCAGTGGTTAAGGCATTGAACTATGGATCGGAAGATCCTGGGTTTAAACCCCAGCACCACCAAGTTACCACTGTTGGGTCCGTGAGCAAGCAAGGCTCTTAACCTTCAATTGCTCAGATGTTTAAAAAACAAAATAAATAAAATAAAAGGAGATAAAATGTAAGTTGATCTGGATAAGGGTCGGCTTCCAAATGCTCAAATGTCAATGTCAATTTTATGCTTCTGATATTAATTCCACCAAAATGTACCATGTTATGCAGGTCTACTTGGAAAGACATTACTAACACTGTAAAATCTCAAGTAGAAGTCATGGTTCAGCATACAGACATTATACATGCTTCATCTCAATTACTGTTTTAGTTTCTTGGCGCACTAGTTAGAGACTGTATTACTCAATGCAGGCTTGGAAACGTTTTGGACTTCAGTCTATCCAACGCCAGGAGAGAAGGAGCTACAAATGTAAATAACGCGCTGCCTTTCCAGGAGCCATCCAGGACGGCGTCAGCCAAACAGCATTACCTGAAGCAATCAAGATATTTACCAGGTATTTACAACTGCCATCGCAGCTAAATCACTGAAGCTCACTATGTAGCTCACTGTTAATGTTTCTACATACGTAATGTATTTTAATGCTGAAAATGTTTTTATCTGAATAGATACAATACGAGCATGTACTGTACATGCTGCATATAAACTTTAAAAAGAGCTTTAAAAAACTTTAAAAATCCAAATGTAAACTTGCTAATGTGTGATAATAGAGGAAACAAAAAATGAAACAGTAATGGTTCCCTGTGCTTGGAATAGGAGTGAGAGCTGTGCAGAGGTGCGTAGTACAAAGTCAGACGGTACCTTATTTTTTGCTGCCTCGGCTACTATATTGAATGAATCATAGGGGGGAGCGCTAGACTAGACAACAGTTTGCCAAGGTACCTGAACAAATTACCGTAACTTTAAACCCATTACATTTAGTACCTGTATCAAAAGGATACAATACTAATAGATTACTCAACTCACAGGATAGCTAGTGGCAATGGCAAAGTTTTAATCTGCATTTAGGATTTAAAAGAAAACCAGGTTGTTGCCGCAGAGAGAATGTCTAATATTAGAATGTCTGTTTAGGCACAAATTGTGTAGCATGGAACCTGACACAGTGTCTATGAATGTCGCTCTGTTCAAATGTGAGGGGGTTTATTTATTTTGACAGCATGAATTCGTTTCATTCTTCCCAGTTCACCATTTTCTGCAAGCCTGCACTGATTAATCGGCAAAACAATCTCAGACTGAATAAAAATGGGTACTTGCAGATGTACAGGGATTTACGCAGAATGTGTAATATTTGTAAATCACAGATCCACCATTAGAGGATCTTCATCAGTTATTGAACATAGAGTACATTTTTATTAAAAAGTCTGTTATAGAGTTCAGCCCAAATTTTATTTGGCTTTTCATGCAGGTTAACAAATAATGTTAAAAGGCTGCTGTAATCACACAGTCTGAACTGCTTTAAGATATAAAAAAAAAAAAAATTTGATGGCTTTGTTCTGGACCTGAAATACTTCAGAAATCATCTAGTTATTTTATAAATGGTGGCGTAGTGGTTAGCACTATGTCCTTGCACCTCCGGGGTCCGGGTTCGATTCCCACCTTGTGGTCTGTGTGCATGGAGTTTGCATGATCTCCCGATGCTTGGTGGATTTCCTCCGGGTACTCCAGTTTTCTCCAACAGTCCAAAGACATGCAGATTAGGGTAATTGGTGTTCGCAAATTGCCCGTAGTGTGTGAATGTTGACCGGAGGTCCTACGCGTTATATAAAACAAAATAAAATTGGAATAAATCCAATGGTCACCATTGGTCTCCACTGTCCCTGTTTGTTCCACAGAGGTTTCTAAATACAGTAGATGGATGGGACTTGTAATTTTACTTTTTCTGTTCCCTTGTAGTTATTTATAGACTTCACTGTAGAACAACTGCAATTCATGCACTCTTTCCAGAAGAGGGTGTTATCTCTCCATCTGGTATTATGCAACACCCTAATTCAAAGCAGTAACACGATTTAACATAATATGCTTTAAGTTCCATAATCAAATTCCGTCATTTTAGTTTGTCCTTAGCTTCATTTCCTTAGCTTGTATATGTTAAATGCTTACTTTTGACAGGGTTAAGCACAAAGAAGAATATAGCAGTTAATGCAGCAAAGGACTACAGTGGGAACATGTGGGAGGGCAGCAGAGTTCCTGTCGGGGGGACGCTTCCTGTCAGGGGCAACCATGGTAAGAGACAAACACTGCATGTACTGTATTTTTGTGCCACTCTTTGTCAATGTGGTATCAGTTAGAATACTGTAATGTCTTAATAGATAATATTCGTTAACGTGCATGAAAACATAAAAAAATCTCATCGATTGTTTTTCACTGCGTACTGCTTTTGGGGTAGAGAGTCTTAAAACATTTATGATTTTTTTTTCATGTGGCAAATGTGAAATATGTTGCAGGTGTGCGTACACTCGGATACTTGCCCTCAGTTTATAAGAATGAGATTGGTTCAGGTGGCCAAAGAGTGCATCTCGCACCAGTTGATTCAACACTTTCAAGTGAGTTACAGAACCGGATATCACATATTTATTTAAATGAAGGTCATCACACACTTCATCTAGTTAAGTAAGAAATAAAACAGAATAGGGGATGCTGTTATAGGGGGGAGAAAAAAAATCACCATTCATGGTGCGGGTGTTGCTCTAGGTATGATTACTAGCATGAGCTTTCAGTTGAATAGTTACAATTGTGATTCTTCTGATTCTGGTTAGTACATGTTATTGTAATTGTTTATGCCTCAAAAGTGTAGAAAATAAACATTAAACTTGGTTTTTGGGACCTGGACATTGTTATTCTTACACATATTTATTTATTTTTATTGGCAAAACAGGCAAGTTTACATTTTTATGAATTTGTAATAAAGTAAAATTAAAATGTACATATTTATAATAAAGTAACATGTAAATGACAAAATATTTAGATGTGATTTATAACTGAATGAATGGGTTTTCATTCTGGAATTTCCTTCAGGATCAATCCATTCATCCATCCATCCAATTGTACAAACACAAAAGTCGAATTCCATAAAAGTTGGGACTTTTTTTTTATTTTTTTATTTTAATTCACTGCTACAGGTCTCAAAGTTGGGACAGGGGCATGTTTACCATGATGTAGCATCTTTGAAATCATCTGGGCATTGAGGTTATGAGTTTCAGAAGTTTGGGTGTTGGAATTTGGTCCCATTCTTGCCTGATATACAAATAGTTTGTGGTCGTCTTTTGACGCATTCTTCGTTTTTTTTTTTTTTTTCCCCCCCACATTTTAAAAAAACGTCAAAGGAAAAGATGAGAATCCATGATGGCGCATTGTCCTTCACCAGAATCCTAAACAGCTCCACAAAGTTGTTAGCTTTGTCATTGACCAGGAAGCTGCAAACCACTGCGACTATGCTATTCCAAATCACTTTCTCCTTATTATTGGGGGGTAGGATCATGCCCTGGGGTCCATTTACCAGATGAAAACATGGATAAAACCAGATACAAACAAATTATGTGCTTAAAAAAATCTACAAAGGAATAGCTTGAAACAAAAGAAAAAAGGATCTGTATTAGACTGGCAGAATCATAGCTAAAACTTAATCCAACTGAAAACTGTGTCATGACTTGAAACATGAAAATTGCTGTCTACAAATGCTACTAGCACTGCCCATTTAATGTGGCTTGTAGAGACACATCTGAGACAACTCCTCTGTAATTGCTGCAAATATTGACCCTGGGGCAGTGGTGCATACTTAACATTTAAGCATTGTTTAGAATTTTAGTTTTTTTTTCCATTTTTAAATTTTTTTTAAAATTAATTGTGAAGTCTAAATAATGTCCAGCTATATCAAAAATGTATCCAAACCTTCAGATGTGAGAATTTTAACCGTGCTTTGTTATAGTACGTAATATGATTTAGAATTATCGGCGTCCTAAACATGTTACACACATACCTGGGGGGCAAGTTTAAGAGGAGCCAAGGAGAATATTCCAACCGACGATCAAACAAAGAAGTAGTTCTATTTTTGTAGCTGTTCAAACCAGAATTTACTCAATACAAGTAAATACATGAGTAAATACTCAAATCCAATGTAAAAACCTTATTTCATTCAGGGGTTTAATACTTTACTTGATTTTTATTAAGGGTTTAATACTTTACTTGATTTTCATTTAGGGGTTTAATACTTTACTTGATTTTACATAAAGCAAAATTTCAATATTATGCAGAAACATCTCACATTGCCTTATTTCTGTTATGAAGAAGTCACACATGTTGTGCATTTAATCATTCAACGTTCCAGATCCCTAAATTTCCAGAAACACAGTTATACAAATAATTGCGCCCTTGAGAAATGCCTTTCACAAACTTAATTTTGGACACCTGCGAATACTCCTTGCTTTGACATTCAGTTGCATACACAATTCCTACACCCTGAATGTAAATGTTCCAGTCAATGTCAGGTGTTTTTGCACTTCGTCTGCACAGATGTCTTAGCATTGTGTGCATGTTTAAACATCTATTATATGTAATTAGTGCTTTTACTCACAGGTATTTAGGGCTTAATGTTCCCCCTGGGGGATAGCTCTGTATTTAATTGTTTCCGTTTATCTTGTCATATCTTAGATTATGCAACATGGAAATCAAGCAGGTCAAATAGTCACACGGGCACGTCATCCTACGTGCCGTCTCCCACCAAGAGCACACCCGGCGTCCGAGCTCGGCCTCCTCTGCAGCCTGTTCATGGTCGCACTGACTGGTCGGCCAAATATGGCCAGCGCTAGGCTGTTCTTAGCACAAGCGCCGCTTTTCCCAACCCCACGATTTTCAAAATATACAGCAATAATCTTTTACATTCCTCTGTGTAAATTTTGTCTGTGTAAAGTTTTTATATTGATTTTTGCAAAATATGCACAAAAGTCTCTGTGGTCGTATCAATGTATGTGTTGCAAATTTCTCTTTTATCCTGCATAATCTCTGGGGGAAAAAAAAGAGTATGCATTAATATACAATGTACATTTGCAGATATTAAAGGTCTTAATTTTACATTTTTTTAAACTGTATTTATAGATGCCTCATTTGTCTGTCTTTTCCTCCTGTATATTAGGCAGTGTTTGTTAACATGGTGTTAATTGATTGAATACTGACATGCTTGTCACTACCTTAAAATTGTTTCGTTTTGAATGCATTTTAAAATGAAAATTAAAAAAAAAAAATCTTGACCAAAAGTAAGTGCCAATCACTTTGTGCTTAGTAAACCTGTGAACAGAATTCCTGGGGTACAGTGGTGCAAAAAAGTATTTAGTCAGCCACCAATTGTGCAAATTCTCTCACTTAAAAAAATGAGAGAGGCCTGAAATTTTCATCATAGGTATACCTCAACTATGAGAGACAAAATAATAATAAAAAAAATTCCAGAAAATCACATTGTAGGATTTTTAATGAATTAATTGGTAAATTCCTCTGTAAAATAAGTATTTGGTCACCTAC
>JAQQZS010000013.1:8875689-8896775 GCA_030068045.1 Platyallabes tihoni | reverse complement strand
GCGGCTGTCCTTGCCACAGTCATCAAAGGGCGGAATACCATTCACGAATTTGAAGTCCTTGGTTAATGTAAATTAGACGGCTATAGTAGTGCAGGTGTAAAAGTTCCTTAGCACCTTGGAAGGCAGTCTTTCAAGTCTTTCAAGCATCTAAGGTGGTAGAGTCACTGCTGGGCCTTCTCCACCATGGTGATGATGTGATAGGACCATGACAGGTCCTGCCTCATTTAAACACCAAGGTAACAGGTGTAGCTACAATTGAGGTAGCTGTCCACTTTCTCCACTGGGATCTCATTAATGACTAAAGTCTGGAAGCTCCTCTCCTGCCAAAGTCCACTATCAACTCCTTTGTCTTGGTGACGTTCAAAATGATGTTTTTCCCTCGGCACCAATCCTCCAAGTTGTTAATCTCCTCCAGATAGGCGTTCTCATTGTTGTCAGAGATCAGGCCAACCAAAATGGTGTCATCAGCAAACTTGATGATGGTAGTGGACGTGGTAGTGGCCACAAAGTCATACCTGTACAGTGAGTAAAGCAGGCTCAGGACTCTGGGGGATCCAATAATAATAAGAAGAAGTAGAAATAGAATGGACTGTTTAAAGTACATAGGGATTACCAATAGTGACAAAGAAAGGTTGATTAGACCACAGGTGCTAGCTGGTTGGTGAGGTTCTAAGGATCCAATCTGTCCTCACGTCATGCTCAGAGATGATAAACGTGTTCCTGGTCTTAACGTTCATCCTTTTGGGTGTTGGTGTTTAATAGACCATTATCAACCAAAATCCTTGCCATAACCTCCTAGAGCCACTCTGTTGGAGCTGTAACTCAAGTTTTCTCCTGTAGCACTGCTTTGCCTCCTTTACCATTCTGTGAATGCAGCCTTTTACATTCCAATGTTCCCAGAAGCAAGTCTCTTGTTGTAGGCTGCAGTCTGAGATCTCAAAGCATTGCAGATATTTTTATCCACCCAGGGCTCCTGGTTGGGAAACATTTTAATTGTTGTTTTTGGGTGATATCATCCACCAACCTCCTGATAAATTCAACAATCGCTTCTGTAAACTGCACAATCCATGAGCTGGACAATCTGTCTGGAGTTAACCTCTGGCTTTAGAAGTTGTTTGCCACTGGGCACAGACACTGGGGCAACATATGCCTCAATGACAGCGGCCTGGTGAACAGGATCAGCAGCAACACAAATCAAATGTTAAGTTTAACACAGTTTTAGTGCCATTCAGAAGACATATTAAGACCAGTTTCACAATACATGCATGCAAACAAAATCAATATTATGTTTACATAATGCATACACACTGTAGGAACATGATATTACAAACAAATATCATGCTAAATAAATGATAAATTTTTGCAGTAATAATAATAATAATAAAATAATAATGTCTGTAAACGTTTTCTAACATTTTCACAACATTTTCCTCACAGTTATGCCATGTTTTCTCATTTTCAACTTGAATACATAAAAAGTAGTGGGTAGTATTAGGTGGCACTGTGGCTTAGTGGTTAGCATGATCACCTCACACCTCCAGGGTTTGAACCTCGCCACTATGTGTGTTTGTATGTTCTCGTGCTTGGTGGGCTTCCTGCAGGTTCTCCCAGAGTCCAAAGACATACATTGTAGTCTGCCTGGCAATCCCGAATTGCCTGTAGCGTATGACTAGATGTGTGTGCTTTTGCTCTGATTGACATCCCATCCAGGGTGTATCTTCCATGCTCCCCATGATTTTATATAGGATAAGCTCTAAAGATTATGGATGCTAGGTGAGTGATGGCTCACTCCTTACTTTCAAAATGGTAAAGCAAAAATGAAGGTGTTACCCATAAGAAATTCTACTATGGTATGTACTATAATACACCATCGAATTGCTGTAGAACAAACAATCCATTGTAGACACTTGCTGAATTTTGGTAGATACTGTGGTACCCCAAAAATACCATGGTATTCACCTAAGGTACCCACTGAAGTGCTAATTTACCTACTCTATAAGGTCCTACAGTATGTTGCCTTCCATGCTATCCATGTCTTAAAATACCACAATAATCCAATGGTAAATTATAATACATGCCATAGTTAACATTTCTTAGGAATGCTTTTTTCCACTGTGCTGATCTTGAAAAACTTTTTGCACAGTGTATAACAGGCTTTGTATCAATTGTCTTGAACTGGCTTTAACCTGGCCACAAAATTGGGATAGAAAAAAAAATACACTTTCCCAAGCCTACACAGTTATGTTTATTTCAGACTAGCTAAATTCAATTTATACATGTTCCTGAGACTAGCGGCCCACAGAAAACTAAACCATTACTGTAGTTCTGAAGAAGAATTATTTATATTGTTAAAAATATGTATTTTCCAGTTTAAATTGTTTGTTATATTTACTGTATGCTACAGTAATGATTTAAACAGAATGACGTAATGCAACAGTGACAACACTGTGGATAAGGCATGGTAGCAATCCTTTCATATTGCTTATGGGAAATCAAGTTATCAGTAGTGGCCTCCATTACCACTATTTCTGTGGTACTCTAAGGCCCCCTATAAAATTGATCAGGACGTACCACTGCTTGAGGCAACATTAGAAGCTATCAGGGAAATGCTAACCAGATGTCTGAATGAACCAAGCCTTCGTCTAAATAGCCATATCTCTCTCGCTCTCTCTCTCTCTCTCTCTCTCTCTCTCTCTCTCTCTCGCTCTCTCACAGGCTCTAGTTCAAAAGATGGGTTGATAAAGAGGAACAGAAACAGCAAGGAGCCTTGCCTGCCAGGGTAATTGGTCTAAAACAAGGTGTACACTGTGAGCTCCAAACCTGCTGGTGGATTCTAATTACCTTGGTCAGGGAGTTGGAGGGATTAGAAATTCACAAACCAATGCACTTTTGAGCCTGAAGGTTGGGGGGTGGATAAAATGTTGACAGGGAAACGATTAAGGCAAGGTTGGTGTTGCTTTGAGTTTTGCCAGCAGATTAGTGCCATATGCCGTCCTTCAGACCCTTCAAATGGCCTAAAATCCACCTTCTTTTCTTTCTCTTTCTTTAATGCTCCTATTTTTTGTTTTTTTCAGGTAAACCTATTAATCTATTCAGAGGTGGATATGATTTCATTACATATTTGTTAAGTAGGTCCCCGCGACCCTGAATACAGGATAAAGCGGTATAGAAGATGAGTGAGTGAGTTTGTTAAGTAATATTGCAGAAAACATCTGTAGTAATTATGATTCGTGGAGCAAAGAAGCAGGAAAACATCTCATGACCCTCAAGTAGTGTTAAATAAGCATTTGAATTTGGAAACACATGTAATGAACCTGCTTTCCTTCTCCCTGTGTCTGAGAGGTGATATTTCCATGGAGATGGCTTACAGAGACAGTGAAATGAGAATGCAGACTTTTAGTTTTATTTCCACCAACATCACTCATGAGTTTCCTCAAGCGCAAGAACCCATGCAAGTTGGTCCTCCAGAGCTGGCAAATAAACCAGAAGTCAGAACTAGTCAATCATTGCTTTGCACAGTTTTTAGTCTAATGTGTTACCAAAAAGGCTTAAATATCTCAATGGTCCAAGCTTAAACAGCTGTACTCCATTGTGACTCTAATATGAGAATACATGGTCCATTTTTCCGACACTTCTCAATGCACCTTTCATAATCACTGACCAGGAACATTAAATATGTCAGCATCAAATCAAGATTATTGTGCAAACTCTAAATTCATTTTCAAGCTTTGGATGAAAAACAGTGGGAGAGGAGGATGGGGTCACAAATTGAGAAGGACTCTTCACTATGCACATCCTGTCCTAATAACCACCAGCTTTGCAAACCTTGGCACCAGCTTTAGAATCCAAGAATCAGCTAATCACCCCTGGTGTAAAGAGAGTCTCGCTTGTTCCACAATAATACGAATTACCTTCATGTCAGTGCAGTTCTGAATTAGAAATGTGCTTAATGTTTAAAAAAGCACTCTACCACTATACTGGTCCTATGGTTTTGTCATCCACATGCTCTCAAACACTATTTCACATCTATCCATTGACAACTAAAACTAATTATGGTTAAGTGCATTAAAGCACTATAGTAAGGATACATGAAGCCTTTCTGAACCACATACTGTATGGAGCATTCTTCTTCATATAAAAGAAGGATAAATATTTCTTGCCTTTAATGTTTTTTTTAATCCCTTAACATGTACCAAATCATGAAATATAGAAGTCTATCAAAAGTAGACACCATGTTCACCAAACATGATTTCTGAACCAAGTTGGCAAAGGATCATCAACTAAATATCTCCTTAGGGGAATTCTCGGAAAAATCATTATGACTTACATGAAACTCTCCCGTCTGACAAATTCCAACCATCTCCTTTTCCACACATTGTCTCAACATGCAATACATCTCATCAGAGATTTGTCATCCTCGCATAGCAAGACATTGTATCCTAGTGGTCAAAAACAGTTTCTAGAAGTCCACTAGGCTCACACACAGTTCCTCCATTACCTTCATGTTTTGAAACTTTTGTTTCAACATGTCTTTAAATCCCAGATCATGTCAGACAAAGGACCGCGGGTCAAATCCCGGGTCTGGAAAGCTTTTATGGAGAAACCACAGTTGAGTATACTGTATATACAGTACAGCCGAGCTAAAGACATTAAAGATTTGTCTTTGTCTTAATTTGTCACTGCATGTTCTCTTAAAAGTCTGTTAGTTATTTAAATAAATTTTCGTACAAGGTTATTTTTAATTAGGGTGGCATGCTGGCGTAGTGGTTAGATCCGTCACCTTGCACTTTCAGGATTGAGGGTTCGTGTCAGGTGCTCTGGTTTCCTCCTACAATCCTAAATATGGAGATTAGGCTAACTGGTGTTTCCAAATTGCCCACAGCGAGTGAGTGATTGCAATGGATTGGCACCTTATCTAGGGCGTACCCGGCCTCAAGCCCTATGTCCCTTGGGATAGACTCCAGGCCTCCTATCACCCTGAACAAGATAAGTGGTATAGAGTGTCATTTCTAAATAATAGCTAAGAGAGGTTTGTTTTAACTTTAATTTGGCACTGATATTTCATTGCTTGAACTTGAACCAAATGCCATCCACATCCAGGTTTGTGGTAGGTATTCACAAATGGATGGCTTCTCACAATACCAGAGCTTTCTGAGGAACTTTATTGGTATCCCACAAAAGATGTTGTTGATCCTGGGTCATGCCAATGACATTTCATTTATGCTATCCCAGTCCCTGGAGTGTCTGCAACTCAAGTTTTAGATACAAATTCCTCAGAAGGCAAAATTATTGTATAATAATTAGTCATAGGATTAAACACTTAACCCCATTTCTACTGTAGCTACATCCCAGTCTACCGACTGAACTCATATGGTTATAGTCAAATACTTCCTGAATCACAGCATCTGTGATGGAGGCTACTATTATGCAATTTTTAAGGCGTATCTGTTTCTTCAGTAAGACCAACCCACCCACCCACCCTAAAAACATTTACCTTCCCAGTAGTGTTTGACTTGATGGCACTTACTTAGTAACCTCGTATTTCAGTGTAAGTATTTATCCAATGACGGAAACTTCAAAGCACTTTTGTAAGTCGCTCTGGATAAGAGTGCCAAATGCCTAAAAATGTATTGCTATACAGTACATCTGTTCATTCATTTTCTTCTTTGTTTTCACCCCTGCCTGTTTAGCATTCTCTCACTAAGCCTGGTCTCGTTCAGGCCAGTTTGCCAATCCCCTAACCCACTGCTTGAACGGTTTCTAAGGAAAATCACAAAACTGCACTTGTGCCCATCGGTCTGCATTCATGACTTTATCAAGAACATCAACACAGCACAGCAAGTTCTGTTTTTTCCCCCCCCTGTAAAGCTCTGTAGTTAGCAAACAACCATAGCTTTTCTCTGCCACATTTTCCACAACCTTTTGTTTTCACCTACAGTAATTCTAGCTGAAAATTGCACTGAATGATTTCCAATAAAAAAATCATATTCTTACAAAGGTGATTGTGAAATTGCAGGATATACTGTAGTACTGACTATGTTTAATGCTTATTTGCTCTACCTTATTATATTAAGTTACCTGGCAACTTCTAAATATACATGAAACAGGTAATGCCTGGCTTATCTGTATTGGCTTTGGCTAAATATTTAGAAGGCATTTCAAGTAGCTCCTTTGTACAAGGAGAATTACCTCTAGCCAAAAGTTCAGAATCATTGGCCAGTAAATATTACTAGTATTCAGTATTTTTTCTTATAGGTATTATAGGTAAATATTTATGGGATTTAATGGGAGCAAATTTATGGGAGCAAATTAGGCTTCCTGGTTTAAAACGATGGACGAAGGACAGACCATGTGTGTGTTTGTGTGTGTGTGTGTGTGTGTGTGTTTTCATAAATGCACATGATACACATGAACTACGAAGGCCCCTGTTTTGTTTGTTTCTTTGTTTCTTTGAGGTACTGGTACCTTAGTCCAATTGAAAACTTGGATTGAGGTCAGGCCACACCAGTACCTCAATATTATTGTCTTTAAGTCATTTTGCCACAACTCTGGGGTCATTGTGCATTTGGAAGCCCCATTTGTGACTACTGACGTCGTGAAGTGATGCTTCAATACTTCCAAATAGTCTTCCTTCTTCATGATGTCATCTATTATCAAGAAGCCTATAAGTCTACCCCTTTTTCCAAACCTTTGTCTGGCTTTTTTGACAGTTTTGCAGCAGTAGCTTCTTCCTTGCTGAGCTGGCTTTCAGGTTATGCCGATGACAGTCTCATTTTACTGTGGCTATAAATACTTTTGTACCTGTTTCCTCCAGTGCATTCAGAAGGCCCTTTGATTTTGCTCTGGAATTAATTTATACTTTAAGTAGTAATGTCTCCTTCCTGAGTGGTGTTTGATGATGGCTGTGTGATCCCAGGGTGTTTATACCTGTGTAGTATTGTTTGTACAGATCAATGTGGTACCTTAAGGCGCTTGAAAATTGTTACCGAAGATGAACCAGACTTGTGAAGATCCACTTTTTTTTTCTGAGGTCTTGGTTTATTTCTTTTGATTTTTTCCATGATGTCAAACAAAGAGGAACTGAGTTTGAAAATAGGGTTTAAAATAAACCCACAGGTGCACCTCCAGTTTAAATGACAATTTTCTCAAATATTTCCCAATCAACTGAGGGTATGTAAACTTCTGACTTCAACTGCATATACAGTACAGACAGGCCCATAAATGTTGTAAAAAGGAATTTGGAAGAAAGTTCTTTTGGCCTTTGGCCTCTGTACACCACCACCACACTGAATTTGAAATGAAACAATCAAGATGTGAGCCAAGTGAAAAATTTTATTGAAGTGTTTTCATTCAAGCGGTTTGCCAAAAGCATAGCATTAACCATTCAGGAATTACTACAGCCATGAGAAGACTTTCTGAAGGAAATGCAGATGCTTCACCTCGAGGTGCAAAACCAGTTGTAATTCTGAAAAACAGAAATCCAAATTAAACATTGCCAGAAACCTTTGCCAGATTCTTTGACTGATGAAACGAAAAGTATTGAGAAAGAGAGAAACAGCTCATGATGAGCATACTACATCACCTGTTAAACAAGGTATAGATAGTCCATACTCTGGCATAAGCATGTATCTGCTGCCAGATACATACCGGGTCTCTGATGTTTATTGACAACCTGACTGCTGATAAAAGTAGCAGGATGAATTTTAGATAGATAATGAACGAAAACATACAATCAAAGCTACCCAAGAGTTTCTCAATGCAAATATATTGAATATTCTTCACTAGCCAAGTGAGTCTCTTGCTCTCAACCTAATAGAGCAGGCTTTTCACCCACTGAAGACAAGACTGAAGGCAGAAAGACCAATTATAAAGCAGTAAAAAAAAAAAAGTAAAGGCCTGGCAAAGCATCTCAAGGGAGGAAACTCAGCATTTGGTTATGTCTGTGGGTTCTAGACATCAGGCAGTCATATAGAGATATGACCAATTAGATAGCTCTCAATTAGCATTGTCAAACACAGTATTAAAAACTAGTTGTGTATAGTTGTGCATGAAGAGATTCATGGGACTGTGTGTATGCACACACTATTGACTGGCTCTTTTCCAGAGTGAATTCATGGGTATTGCCGATTGCTTCTAATACCAGATTATAGATACATGCTAATTACAATGTATTGGTAATCACTTGCCAATGTCTGGCATTTATTTCTTAATCTTTCTTTTATTTATGGTAAACTTCATATTAAAATATAATATCTTGATACTACTACTAATAATAATGTTTTGGCAAGGGGTCGCCACAGCGGAATATTCAGTCTGCACAACAACTTGGCACAGGTTTTTATGGCGGATGCCCTTCCTGACGCAACCCTCCTATTTCTCCAGACTTGGCACCGGCACTGCGTTCAGTGGCTGGGGGTTTGGGCACTGGCTGGGAATCGAACCCGGGCCTTCTGCATGGCAGGCGAAACACCTACCACTGAGCCACCAGTGCCCCAGTACTACTGTTAACAATAATAATTATTATTATTATTATAATTATTTAAGTTGTCTATACTGAGTGTAACTTTAATTTGACAACACCTGGCAAATTATAAAACATTTTGTATTGTGTATATGCTTGGCTTGGGATTTGCACAGTTTATTATTTAATGCTCCAGGCGAGTTGGCAGTAGAAAATCTTGCTGCTTTCGAAAAAAAAAAAAAAAAAAGCACTCGGGGAAGAACATAACACCTCAGCTCTTCAGATGTTGAAAAGCCATGAAACCTTGCAGAGTTTCTTAAGGCTATATCAGGTTCACAAGAGAACATATCTTTGTCAGACATGATGACATTGAAGTCATTGAAGCTCTTTCTGGGCTTAAGGTGGCAGTGGAATTGTGGGGGTCAGAAACTGAACCTCTTTTACTCTTTGCAGAAGTAAAACACCCCACTTGGATAGAATAGAATGGAGATGAAGTGACACTAGGAGATTGTATAGGTGAGAGTAAATGATGAGGCATAAAGTGAGTAAATACAGAAGGAGGCAGGTAGAGAAAAAAAAGGAGAGAGCTAACAACTCAGGCATGTGAGAAGCATTAACAGATTACTGCATCAGCATGATGGGGCATGTGCAGCTACAAGTGGGGGACAGACAAATTCCAAATCCCACCTGTACCTCCATGTGCTCCAGCAAGACAGGACAGACATTTATTCATGTGTTTTCATAGATGCAAGAGTGTTATTTATAGTCAGAATTCTTAAACAGGCTCCATTCACCATGTCTGAAAATACTCCTGTGCATCATATCAGTTATCAAGAGAACCTAAGCTACTTGTTTCCCTTCTGTATCCTTAAGTCTATGATCTAAAGTCGACAAAGTAAGATCCTGTGCAAACTGACAGAGGATAATTATAATATTACTATTTCCTTGGAAATTCTGAGAATAAACTAAACAAATCCAGGTCTAACTACAATAAAATATTCAGTCAACTATAAGAGGAGGTAGATCATTGTGAGTAATAAGAGTGGGATTAGACGATGTTGTCTTATGTGCTAAAGTGTAAAGCTTTGCTGTAATGCAGCTAAAACTGAAACAAATAATCACACTGAGACACACACACATGAAAAAAATCACACAGCCTACATTTTTATTATGCCACAGCCAAAAGCAATGTCCAAATTCCAGGGGTCAGGGATGAATAAATGAATTGTATTTGATCATATACTGTACAGTATAGCACTAATGCATGAACATATTGCAGTCAGTTGTGACCTGCCAAAAAAATCCCTTCCTTAACAAAATCTGTGACAGAAGTAACACAAAAGTGGACATAGCTTTTTTATTAATGGGCATACAGTATGTTGTTCAAATTACACATTGGTTGGTAGAGTACCTGTTCCTCTAAACCAGGCATCACTTAATGGCGGTTTGTGGTCCAGACCCTGATGCTTTTCTGATAAATGGGAATAATTAATATACCAGTAATCTAATGATTTATTTTTCAGGGTGGGTGTGGCTATACGCATCACTTAACAATGGCTCAATTAACACGATAGTTTTAAGTGTATGGACAGAATGTGCGAGAGAAAAGTGTGACACAGCATGGCTTACTCTAAAAAAAAAAGTACACTATGAAAACCGAACCTTCAATGATGAAAGGACAGATCAATACCATGCTTGCCAATAAAAAGCAGTAGTGTAAAGTGCGACAATTAGACAAAACACGGGTCATTAGACCAAACATATTCTCAGCAAGATGACAGCATTGTATTCCATACTGTATCTTCAAATATACAAGGCCATCATTTACCAGACTGTCCACAAGTTTAACGTCGTTACTGAAAATTGACAAATATAATTGAAATTCTATGGAAATTTTAAATTGCTTTTTTCTTTAATAGAAGCAATGACTGCATGCTTCTATTAAAGAAATAAGCAACCTTGGAGATCTGAATCCTAGCAAAACCTTGGAAAAAATTTGATTGACTGGATAAAAAATATAAAAATTTAGGACCCCTGCTCTAATCAAAGGTACTGCTCAACATAGTCTCCATCACAAGTAATGCATTTACACCATCATCTCTTGAATTTGTCACACTTGATGGTTCCACTGTGTTGTTTGTCTTCAGTGCTGCTGCTCCTTCTGTGCATATTGCTCTTGTTTATGGTGTCATCTCCATAAACAATCCGTCAACTATCAACTTCGACAAAGTTTCAAATGTTGGCTTCAACGATGGTGCAAATGCATAGCTTGTGATGGAGATTATGGTGTTGATTATGAACGACCTATGTCAAGAATATTAATAGAATTACAGTATGCAAAGAATAGAGATATATAGTCATGATAGACTCAAGTGAATACCAACCTACAAGAAAATAGAGTTTTAATTGTAGCTCAAACATACCTGTACATCTATCTACAGCAAAGAAGTTTGTAGTCAGTGTTGTGGTGTCTTGCACCAGGACATTGGCAGCAGATCCTTTGCATACTGTAGGTTTTGGGGTGAAGCCTCTGTGAATCAGACTTGTTGGTCAGACACTTGGAATCTCATTTGCTCATTATTTTATGATCACATAAGAAGCACATTATTAGTTTATAACACAAGGTTATGAAATAAGGTGCCAAGTTTAGCTTCTTTCATTAGCTATTTCCCAATATACAGTACAGTAGAGAACTATAGGAAATAAGGGACTGATTAATCCGTGCACCAAGAGCAAATAACACCAGTGGATTTCCCCTCTCTCCTTGGAGCAATGTGTGCTGTGTCAACAGTCCTTCTTTTCATTGCCAACATTTTGCACAGGCAAAGAAAAGAGCATTCATAACTAACTTTAACTTTCCTCAGTCTGTGTACCCCACTGTGCTTTGACAAATGATGGCATTGGTGACTCAACCCACAGATATATTTATTTTTTTTTTTTTTACATTTTCAATTAAATTAAGAGGACAAGGTTCATAATGTCTGTCACGACCTGACTTCTTGACTTATGGAATACTATTCTGATCTCTTACTCAATGCTGGAGCAGTTATACAAGTCCATACAGTTCATATTGTAACGTAAACAATATACTTGAAAATTCTAACTAGATTTACCAGAGAACTAGAAGTGAAGTGGGATAGTTCATAATGTTAAAATGCTTTATTTTCTCCCACCTCTTCACATATACATTGTCTTTGGACTGATCATGCTGAAATAACAAATGAAATGTCAAGTTTTTCACAAGTAATTATACAATCAGCCATCCATACATCACCAATCAGCATTCCATACATCCATCTAGAAAGCTCTGTTGTCCAACTATGGAACCATGGAGGCCAATGGTGACCAATGTATTCATTTCCATTTTTACAACAGTGGTAGGACCTCCAGTCAAAATTCACACACTATGGAAATTTGGGAATACCAATTAGCCTAATCTGCATGTCTTTGGACTGTGAGAGGAAACCGGAGTACACAGAGAAAACCCACCAAGCACGGGGAGAACATGCAAACAGACCCAAAGGTAATAATCGAACCCAGACCCTGGAGATGCAAGTTGACAACATTAATAATGAAATCATCTAGGTTTTGGTTTCCCCTTGTGCCACCAGGGCAGCTTTGGCTCTTGAGGCTTTGCTCCTCATGCCCACGTGGCATGTGTTGTGGTGTCTGGCACCAGGACATTGGGAGCAGATCCTATGCATACTGTAGGTTTTGGGGTGAGGCCTCTGTGAATCAGACTTGTTTGTCAGGCGCATCCCATGGGTGCTCATTCAGAGTGGGATCTGGGGAATCTTGAAGCCGAGTTAGCAGTCTTGGGTTCTGTGCTTGCACTTAGTGTTCTGATAACTTTCTATCATGACCTGCATTTACTTTTTGGTTTTTCTGTGGTATTGGACTAGATTGGCTGCTGGCCTTTGGTTCAAGGTCATGGATAAACCTTGGGAATCATCATCAGTTTACATGTTCATGTAGAGTATTTTAATTCAGGTATTGTTTTAATGTAGTTTTTCTTTATTTCCCTTGATACCTTGTATTTCAAAACGGATCTCATATTTCAAGTGGCATGTAACTCCTTAAATTTTAGATTGCCTTTTTGTAGTTTTAAACTGTCACACAGCTACCTCACACAGAGCACCATCTACTCATATAGATTGTCTGTTTGTGGGAATTGAATATTTTCTGGTTTTGTTGTGGACATGTACGAACAAGTACGAAAGGCAATACATGGAGGGATTTGAGGACAATTATTACTCAGTTAAACAGAGCTATGAAACAGTTTCCCCCTATAAAGTTTGCCTGCTATAGAGTTACAGCCATTTATTACAGCATGGCTTCATTCGTGAGTGATCAAATGGCTTCAACAAAGCTGGGTGGGACTTCAAGTCAGGGCTATTATTTCCTGGAGCCGAGTTGCAAGTTGGTCATTCACAAGTCTCAATTTCAAACCATGGTATCTTAAATACAGTTCACAAAATACACGTGCTCACCAGCCGAAGACTAATCACACGCCCTTGCATCAAAGCATACAAAAGAGAAGGAGATGCTGTAAAAACAAAAGAATCTTTTTTTCCAGGCCACACAGCCCAGAATTTAAGATTGTTTGGGAAACTGCAGCTCAGACGTCATGTGGCGAAAACATCAGGAGCTTTGTTCGGGATTGCTCTGATGCTCATGGGAGGCAGTGCAAACAACCCTTTATGACCTTACAGCTGCATGTATTAAAGCAAAATGTCGAAGCAAGTGCTTCTCATTGAAACTGTAGTAATAATGCTGTGAAGAAGCAGACTTTATTTGTTCCATATAGAAATCCATGCCATATGAAGCCTTATGTGAAAAAAATATTTGATGAAGGTGGACTTATAACATATAATTACATTTATGATATATTTCACCAATGTTGGAATTGGTACATGGAGAAACCTAAACTAAGCCTTTGTTTGTCCAAAGACAAATATTCTGGGGTTAACACCTGTCTTTAGATTCCTGCTGGAATCTACTTTGCAAGGAGGTCTTGAAAACCCCATCACCAAGAGTACAATGTCAAATAGGATATTAAAGAGCATAAGATGTGCTGTAGATGTAGTTATTTATATACTGTACAGGGTGGGTGAAAATTAACTAGGCAATATTTAATGGCTATAGAACTTGTAGTATCACTGAAGCACCACTCCATGGTGCACCACCCCATTTTGCTCTTACCCTACGTGGGTGGTTAGACCAGCATTTTCCAGGACAACGCAGACATCAAGAATGGCCTTCAAGGAGTCCAGATCTCACTCCATGTAATTTTTTTTCCTGTGGGGCTACGCAAAGGATGAGGTCTACACGGCAAAGCCTCGCACACTGGAGCACTTGGATGCACGGATTGAGGAGGTTCTCAACAATATCCAAAACGACCTCCTTCAGAAGACTGTGCATTCCATCACCAGCCGTTTGAGGAAACTGGTTGATGCCACCGATGCCTACGGTGAAATTTTAAGATTTGCTTTCATTTTCCTATGTAATAAAGTGCATGCACATTTTGTTTCAATAAATTTTTATAAGAAATATGGACTTTATTACCAATTTTTAAGGCGTAGTTCACATACCCTGTACTAATGTAACATCAGGTTTGCCAAATTTTAGGGTTTTGCCAATTTTACTGATACATGCATTTACCACAGACAAGGTCTTTGTCTTTTGTAGTTTTTTTTTTTCAAGATTTAAGATTTTAAAAAAGTCAAACAAATAATGAAACCATAATAATTTTAATTATATACTACTATATTTAAAAGTCTCTCCTGATATGTATATCGGTTTCATCCCATAAATGGCCAACATATCCAAGCAAAAATTCACTACAGTGTTTTACACAGCATTCTCCCAAAATATCACACATGGCATCTATGCTGCTGCTGTTTGCCTAGGAAATAGTTATAGCCAGAAAGGAGAAACACATTTGTCCCACTAACTCCAGTACATGGGGCATAAGAAAGTAATTACTGTAACCCAGAGGCATTTTATATCAACTTAAAATCCCACATGCCCTCTATCATAACCAGTGAACTGTGCAAAATTCGCTTTATTATCAAATATTAACCCACATTAGTTTCTTGGAGAGTTTCCTGCCCTCTGCTATTTTCATAATCACTTACACAATGAGCCCATTTAATGGCCTTAAGACCATTAAATCAAACTGGTATGCAGTCACCCACACCCTCACCACTCCTATAACAATCTGTGTTTGTTCTAGAAATGTCGTGTGAAGAACAAAGTATTGACAAGCCCAAGACGTGAATAGTCACCTGAGGATGTGATTTAAGTGCAAAATGGCCCTTGGGTTCATTTACTAATGATTCATGTTTTCTCGTGGTGTTCTCAGAGGAGTTGAGAAGACCAATGCTGCTTTTTGTCATTTGCATAAACTACATTTCTCCCAAAAATAGTGGAAAGTGCAGTTACAAAAACAGATTACATCTACATAATTAAAAACCGTGAGGTCTTACACATGGAAGCATAAATATTTATGATGTTTCTCTAAATTGTCATTGGTATTACTGTCATCTGTGTTACCGTCATTGGTATTGCTGTCATTGGAGTTAATGTCATTAGTGTTAATGTCACTGACGTTACTGTCATACAGTAGGTGTTATCGCCATTGGTATTACCATCATTGGTCTTGCTGTCATTGGTGTTGCCGTCATATGTGTTACATTGTCATTGGTGTTGCCGTCATATGTGTTACATTGTCATTGGTTTGCTGTCATAGGAGTTATAACCACTGGTGTTGTTGTCATTGGTGTCATTGGTGTTACCATCATAGGTATATATATATTTCAGAAGACCCAAATTTCACCTTTTCTATAAAATGACCTAAACACCTACATGTTTTTGAAGGATCATGGTTCTAATGATGCAGGTTTAATATGGCTCATATACTGTAAAATGCTTTAAAGCACACTCTAAAGCGACTATGTAACAAATTTTACATTTGTGTAACAGGTACATAGATAAAAAAAACAAAAAAATGCTGAAAGTTTTCCTTTGGTTTATGAGGTTATGAGTTAGGTGAAGGCATGTCAACGATCAGCTGCAATATTAATAAGAGTCATACAAGCATAGTGAGACAAACGTGTGTGTGTGTGTGTGTGTGCGGGTGTGCGCGTGTGCATGTGGAAAAGGAGGGAATGAACTCTCAGAACTCTCTCTCTCTCTCTTTAATGAGTTGTCCTCCACTTCCTGCACACACACACAGACGCGCGTGCACACACACGCGCACTGGGGACGCTGAACAGGAGCAGGAGAGCAGGATACACACAGGTCTGCAGTCATGCATCTGCGTGTGGTTTATCTCTGAGTTACTTGTCATCATTGTCTTTGTACGGGACTATCACTGTATGCAAGGGTAAGCTCTTATCACATTATATTCCCCTTATCTATGAAGTCTCTTCTTTATTGTAAATTGAAATACACCTTTAATAATAATTAAGCCAGCCTCTCTATCTCTTAGATCTCTATCTTATTGTAAATTATTTGTGCTGCAGGTTTGATTGCATCCATGCTGATATAATGTAAATATAAATAAATGAAAATGCCTGCTGAGACTTTGTGGACTTCAGAGAGTCAAAGTTGTGTTGGAGAATTATGATGTGCTAGTATGGACTTGACCCACTCGCCTCAAGCTGTTCTGCTGAAAACTTGCCTTTTCCCTTGCCCCTGCCTTTTCTAGTGGCTCAAAAAGCCTAGTGTAAAAATAACACCAGTGCAATCCATGCTTCATTTTTTTGCAGATATGCATACACTTTTATTTTTTATCAGATAAAAGGAAACATCTTTGCTAAATACAATTTCATGTAGTGTCCATAACTTATAATTTTGCACAGAATGCAATTTTTACAGGTCATGTACTTCTAGAAGCTTACACCAATTTTACTATCAATACCCATAAAGAAATATGAATAAATTGCATTTTAAATTATTATTGTTTGAAGTGAGACATTGAATGGCCATTTTTCAGTGTAATACAGTCTCGCTTCAAACAATAATAATTCTAAATGCTAATTATTTATATTTCTTTATGAGGCACAAATAAAATCATATAAAATCATCTCTTCAAAATGGCTGAAGTTAGCAACTTAAAATTTTTAAGAAAGCAGGGCTAATTTGGTGTTTCCAAATTGCTCCGTTGATTGATTGATTGATTGATTGAAGAATGTCTTCTCCAGCACATCTTAAATACATTTAATGAGGTTATGGTCAGGTGGACAATTCATTTTTTTAAATGATTCCTCATGCTCTAAGACAATATTGCTGAGCCTAGACCTGACCAACTGAAAGCCCTAGATCATAACACTGCCTCCAGAGGCTTGTACAGTGAGCACTGTGCATGATGGTGCATGACCTTCGTAGCCATGATGCCCACCATTCAGGAATAGGGACTGATCTCACCACATTTTCCATTGCTTTAAAGACCAATCTTTAAGGCTCCTAGCAAGTTGAAGCCCTTTTTCTTAGATTAGTCTCACTAACAAGTGGTTTTCTTATGGCTACACAGCTGTTTAGTTCCAATCCCAAGAGTTCTTATCACATTTTGTTTGTGGAAATTCTCTTACTATTGAACATAACCATGATTTCTGCTAAAGATTTTTTATGATGCTGCTTCACCGAGCATTTAAGTGATCTCTATTTTTTTAAATTACATTTCTTTTGAGAAGTTGATGGAGCTTCACTATCCTTCCAGCATTTAATAATGTGTTGCACATTTCTTAACCCAATTTCAGCAATATATTTGTTGTTCCATACCAGTAATTTCACTCTTCAAAACACAATAACATCTTTTCCATGACCATGGGATTCATCTTCCAACATAGATTAGGAGAAGCTTCTCACTGCATTAGTATTGTTGATAGTGAACATATTAGGCAATTATCCAATCAGAAGCTCTTAAGTATTTGCTTAATTAGACCCAAACAATGATTTTTTTTGCACCAATAGATAGATAGATAGATAGATAGAACACTCCGACTCTATCAGCATCAGTCTGAACCTGATGAGACTTGTATTGCCTGTCAGTGCCAAGGGTTAGCATATCTTCTGCAATGGCCCGTCAACTAAAATGTGTTGTGTTATATAAAGTTCACTATACAGTATGTAGAGGGAAAAGTGGCCTTGCAGAGACTTGTCCTTTTCTTTCCTAATTTTTTCCCTTTCTTTTTTGTTTAACCCTGTTTAATTGACTAGAATGTCAAATGACAGAGGGGTGCTCTCTAAGTGAAGACTTTAGATTAGATTAGATTAGATTAGATTAGATTCAGCTTTACTGTCATTGTAAAAGGTATATGCACAGAGCCAGTGAAATGCAGTTAGCATGTAACCAGAAGTGCATAAATGGCCTTTTTACAATAAATAACAAATATGGTAAATGAGAGTATGGGTCCAAATGTACAGGGGTACATGTTCAGGTGTCTATAAATAGAGCCAGGAAATGAATGATTCCCCCTGCATTTGGGCACAAGGGCATGCTTTAGAAATGTTATTTGGGATTAAGAGATTTGTGCACTGTGACTCCATTGTGAGTGCCCTCATGCATTCAGGTTATCCAACTTTTAAGATGCACACAAGACCTTATTGTATTGTACCACATACTGTAGATATACAACAGTTGTCCAGATACAAAATAACATAGATAAGATACTTTTATCATAGTCCTTTCATAACTATTAACAAGCTGTCATGATCATTTTATTTATTTATTTATTTATTTATTTTTAGGCATTTTTGTTACTTTTTCCCAACTGAGCCAGTGTTTGGAAGAGATACCACAATATGTATGGACATTGTGTACAAATGACACACTATCTTTTAGGAATCAGAGTTTTGTCCCAGGGCAACTGGGCCACCTTTTCAGTAATTACTAGTTGGGACTTTAATCACATACAATTTTCAGCTTTAATGGTTCTCTTCTACCAAGAGCCTGTGCATTGACCATTTAGGATTTTGCTGACTATAGATGAATTTTCCCACAAATTCCCCAAAATCTTTGCAAAATGTTTTAGTTGTTTGGCTACACATACAGTATGTAAATCTAGTTTATAGGTATTGCATGCTGCTTTACAGCACATTTTTTAGACTGAAAGAGCTTGAGGAATGCACATTTTATCTGGAGCTAGAATGTGGTATAGTCTGGAATTTTATTCTTTGGTTAGTTTTGAGGAACACAGACAATGTGTAATTCTTGTTTATTTCTAGATTTTCAGGTTTAGTATGACTACTCCCCAAAATATGGATTCTCCATATCCATGTTAATCTGTTTAATATTTGGTAGAAAGACAAAACTATACAGTTGACAATGTTCGTAGATCAGTACATTTAAGACTCAAGACTTGGTGTATACTGTACATACTGTACTGTATGTATATGTAATAGGTGTAAAAAAAAACAATAGGATTATTATATTTTAAATAAATGTACTGTAGACACTGAAGACAAACACAACCAGTCATGGCAAACACATTTTAACTGCACAAGTCTGTCCATGGTGTTGAAATCAACGTGTAATATAAATAAAAACCATATGCCATATGCTTAAATAATACTGAACGTAGATGTTTGTGGACCACTATGGTCACTCTCTGTAATGCTAAAGTGATTAGGTTACGTTAGTTTTGGGATTCTGTACACGAATAGTTATATATTTCATAGTATATAGTTATATTTAATTTATATAATAATAGAATTCCATTCTACCTATGGAATTCTCCATTCTGATCCGAGATTAATAGGATTTTGACTGGAAGGCAACTCATGTTTATATTAATGCACTCAATCTATTGTTTCTATAGTAGCAGGTTTTAACATAGTAGCAGGTTTTAACATCTTATGGATTGGTGTGTTTTATGGCATCTTATTTTTTGTGTGTTTTATGTACTTGTGAGGGAGAAAGTGTGTCTAGTTGTAGCTAGAAGCATGTGTGTGTAATCAATGTCTAAACATAATGTACATACATACAGTACATTACACTTCAGAAGGGTCAAATTAGCCAGATTATTGAGCTGCACCAAGCAGACAACAACTAGAGAGATTAGAAATTACTGGTGCTGGGGTTAAGAATCATTGAACACATTATCAAAACATGAAAAAATATTGCTGAACCATCAGCAATTTGGGAAAGAAATTTATTCGTAAAAAAAAAAATCATGAATGGAGATCACTTACAGTAAATACTTGGTGGAGTTGCATGGTAAAGATCAACAGTAAAGCATAACTATGTTTAATAGTGAAAGAAAGAGCATTTCCATACACACCGACTGTGATGAGAACTCACCTCATGGGATTGGGACTAAATAGCTGTGTTCATTAGGGAGTTCAGAAAAAAAGGCTAAATATTAGACTTCGGAGCAGTGGAAGAGGGTCATGTAGACCAATGAGTCCAGATTGACCATATTTCATAGTGATGGGTGCAACAGCTGATAGGTTTTACTGAGTGTGCTGGAGAATATGAGTTTTGAAATAGTGAATGGTTTTGTACATAATAATAAAATTTGTAAGACTTAATAGTGTTTACAAATATGCAGATATACAGTACACTACCAAGCAAAAGTTTGGACACACTTCTAATTCCATGGTCTTTCCTGATGTGAATTTCTTTCTACATTGTAAAACAATGCTGAACGCATCCAAAATGTGCAATAATTTACTTTGAACAAAAGATGTGTCTGCAACTTATGCTCTGTAAAGCCTTCATAATGGCTCGAATCTGTGTTTAATTGTTAATTGGTGATCTCTGAGGATAGTAATTTTAAATGAACTTCTCTGCAACAGAGGTAGGTTTTGGTCTTGCCTTCATGGGAAGGTCTTCATGAGAGCCAGTTTCATCATGGTGCTTGATGGGTTTTGCAAATGCACTAGATAATACTGTTCTTGAAGAACTTTTTCAGAACAGCTGACCTTCATGTCTTAAATTAACAACAGACTGTTTGTTTGTTGTTGTTACTTAAATACCTATTGCCATAGGTGTTATTTCATAGTTTTGTTCTACAGTCTAGAAATACTTCATAAAAAAAAACATTGACTTAGAATGCATGTCCAACTTTTGACTGTACTGTACATATATATAGTACTATGCAAAATTCTTGAGCCATGCCTCATTTCTTCATAATTTGCTTGTAAAGGGCCATGTGTTCATGTATTTTTAATGTACTCTTGAGGAATAGTTCTTCAGTCGTCTTGAATAATTTTTTTTTTGGGGTGTCATTTTTGGCAAGTTTTTTGCTCTTATTTTCAGTCCAATTTTTGTACCTGATCAGGGGCATGTTTTGTGTTTGTTAAGCCAAACAGTGACCTATGAATCATTTAAGCATAAAAAACAAAATCTAACTTAAGTAAGTGAGAAAAATGTGCAGATGATGATCAGGCCGATGATTAGTATTAGCGATGAGAATTACGAGGAATGGACTGATATAATATTATCACAATACCAAATTTACAAAACAAGCTAGCTAACTAAAGCCCGATTCGGACGGGACTGGTTTTACAGGGGGTCGTTTGAGAAATTTCGGTTTCACAGACGTACTTTGTGATTTTAATCCCGTCCGAATCTGCCATATCTGTCTTTCTCTCACACGACCTCTGTAAAAATTCCAGA
>JAQQZS010000013.1:8849971-8868137 GCA_030068045.1 Platyallabes tihoni | reverse complement strand
TCTACAAACAAAGTGTCACCAATTGTTAATGGAGTAGAAGATAGATCAGGACGTATACTAGTGGAGTGAATAATCTCCTTACACTGTATGTACATATCATACAAAAAAACACTAACATGCTAGAGAATCATCAAATGAATACTTATAGGAAATACACATATGTGCCAAATATTGGAAAAACAACATAAAGTATCTTAGTAAGTTGTTCATCCGAGATGCTTCAATGTGTCCTGGCATAAATTCTAATGTGCACAACTCTGAAACTATACTGGAGGGATGAACACTGTTTTTCTTGTTCTGCCCTAAGGGGACAAGTGAACGCAAAACCATGCCAGCCAAATCTTCCCCACAAAATACCAGAAGCAGCATTTTGTCTATTTGTCACCTAGACATAATCTCTATTATATAACTGTTTCTAATGTTCTTTTATTTTGTGATGCTTTTCCATAAATCGGCCATGCAAATAGAATCACGTAGTATAAATGAAATGCTTCCTGTTTTACATGGGTCATTTTTAGCTATACGGAACTGATCAGGCTGCTTCATTATATTTGGCTCAAGATCACTGTACCTGTATATCAGATGTGACTCCTGGATGTCTAAGAGATTGAAGAAAAACATCTTGACTTTTGTTAAAATGGTCCAGTATGGAGTCTTTTATCCCATTAGTACAACAGACTCTGTTACATGTTCGGAGATGAGAAAATAATTTTATATTATATAAAATATTTATATATATATTTTGTCTGTACATTGGCCAGAGCTTTTTCAATTATATCCTTATGTTTCATACTTTTCTGTCCTTTGCTATGTCTGTCCAGCCAGATTTTTATTACACCATCATGCAAAACTGGCTGGACAGAATTTAATAATTTAATAAATTTAATAATATCTAACTTTTGTTAGATATCTACCTGAAGTTTAACCTGCAGCACAAATGAGATCAAAATGTTGAGTAAAAATAATGTTACTGGCCTATGCAGTTATCTGCCAGATTTAATAAGCCTTAAAATAAGCTTCTAAAAAGCTACTTGCTCAATGTATATAAAAAAAAAACTGCACTAATAGTTATTAATTAGAAAAACTAAACTTAATGGGATTAGTTAATATTTCCCCCCCTTCAAAATAACAATGCAGAAGTGAATTTCAACACTCTGGAGTCATTTTAAGACAAAACTTTATCTTTATCTTTATTGGCTGAATTAATGAATGAATATAATGAATAAATGAATATGAATGATAATGAAGTACAACTTACCATAAACAAGGCATAAACATAACATTTTTTCATAAACTCACGTTCCCATTGATAAGATGAAAGAGATGATTCCATGTCATGAAGAATTGAATAAAGCACTGAATGTAAGCATTTTTGTAAAACCTCGTCATGAGGCACTGAATCGGAAAATGAAACTTGCTAATGGTCCTGACACCACAGACCTGACATCTTATTAGACGCAGGTCTAATTTCTCTACCTGTTCATCTACCTGTAACTAATTTCTAATAGCTGAACTGAAAAGATACCATACAAATAGACTCATGTCCCCTCTAGGTATGTGTTATCAGGTTGATCTTGTCTTCTTGTCTTACACTTCATACTTTTACATGGAGAAACTCTGAAGGAATTCGTGCTGACTTTGATGTAAGCAAAAGTGGCTAGTTCTTTGGCTACTTGAGCTTGTTTGTTTTTTCATCTGAATTCCAGTGGATACAGCAGTCTTTTATATATATATTTTTTTATATATTACTGGCTGAGTAATACTTTTGTAGGAATTTATTTACTGTACATCACTGATGTTGACTATATTTCTTTTTAGGTGAAGAAAACTACTGAACAATATACTTTATCCTCTCCATTCATTTCTCCAAGATGTTGAGAGCGCCACTCATAACCATCTGTGTTGGTATGTATTTTGTATTAAATGTTTTGTTTTTGTATGCATATTTTATGAATTTTGTCTGCATGTAAGTTTTGGATGAATTATTTACTGTACTAATCTGATATTCGTATCAGATTCTATAAATGGCAGTTTAATTACCAAAATCTTATGCAGCATATTATATAATAAATGTTAACAATTCTGGTACAAATCATTTACATTAGGCAGACATTTACATTTTTATTTCATTATACATCTGAGGGTTAAGGGCCTTGCTTAAGGGCCCAACAGTGGCAACTTGCTGGTCATGGGATTTAAACCTGGGACCTTCCAAACTGTAGTCCAATGCCTTAACCACTGAGCTCCCTCTTCATCAGTTAGCAAAATTCCAAAAATAATGTTCATGCTTATAGTTTTATTTGTTTTCTTCTCTTAGGCCTCCTTCTTATTTTCAGCAGCAAGGCTAAGACAAATGGAAAAGATAAGAAGTCAAAACAAGGTATGTACATAAAGCAACATTGTATCAGTTGATCATGGACATGATTTCCACTGAAGACCGGTTAATAGTATATGTCCTGTGCTGTGTTCCCCTAGTTGTGCCGGATGTAAAATGTAATGTGCGTGCGGGAAATATCAACTTCCCAGAATTTATTGTTCGATGTCCCTCAAATTGCCATGAGACCAAGGAGAAAGTTTATGGAACAGACATCTTTGCCTCCATCTCCAGCATCTGCAACGCTGCTATTCACAAGTAGGAATGAACACCACTCTAAAATCCTTAACCATCATTTAGAGTGTGTTGTTTAGTTAGCGGAATGACCCTGTAATTAGGCTAAAATGGAGCTTTGACTACAGAATCGCCTGTACAAAGAGGGGGCTGGCTGATTAAGAAGTAACTTTTGCTTTCACATGGACTTAAAATATATAATGTTTATATTGTCAATTAATTAACGTTAATAAGATTTTCAGGCATCAATTTATCATCCATCTCTGACTGTGACTTCTTCCAGTGGAATCATTACAAATTCTGGAGGAAAGGTGATTGTAAAGAAGATGGCCGGACTGGAAATGTATAAAGGCAGCTTTGCACATGGCATTCGGTCACTGTCCCTTCCCAAATGGAGAGAGTCTTTCACTGTCTCAGGTAACCAGAACAAAAAGTTGCATGAACGTTTTCTATTTGAATAGAACTCATGGCTCTATCATGGCTAGATATTTTAAGCATTTACAAGCTTCTGGTTGCATTTCAGTTGGCAAGCCAAAGAAAGGTGTGATCTACCCCTCTACCTTGGAATATAAAAGTAAGTCTTTTGTCATTTTGTATAACAGTAACAGTGTTTATAGATGAATACCTTAAACTCCCAGGATCTGTGGACAGATTCATGCTAAAAGGCAATGTGCCTTTTAACTAAGTGCCTACCTTATTAGTCAATCTGCAGTTACTGAACAATTTAGCGTAGATATCCTCAAAGTGTAAAAACATTTTATAATTGTTTTTAGTTTTAACAAAATATATAGTTCTGTTTGAAAATGCTCAAAAATTCCTTTGGCACTGTCACTTCTGGCTATTCTGCAGAAGACAGTGTATGCTGCTAACACTTTACATTAAATCAGCCCTTCTTGCAAAATGCTGGAAGTGAAGTTAGTTGCAGTTCTGTAACTACAGTACGGTATCCCAAACTACATCAAAGTATCCTTGTATGTCGTACAGAGAGACTAATGTCTAAGCGTAGGTTCATAAACCTTTGCCTCAGGCTGCGTTGGTCTGACATTGGAATGCAGTTAAATACTACTGGTACTGTACAAGTTGTTTTTTTTCCCTCTCGCCCTTCTGTCCCTCTAAAGGTCAGACGAAACACACAATCCCCACCGTCAAAACGTCAGGGACAACAACTTCCACGCCAATGACAACCACACTCGAGCCAACCACCACAACCACAACCCCACCCCCAACCACTGCCACCACAACAACAATCACCACTGCCAAGCCACGCCCTGTACACGTCAGAGATGCAGGTAGCATCTGTCTATTTATTTAGGTTGGAAGGATGTGAAAAATTTTACTCTATAATTACAAAACACGCCGATATCATCATGATTACAAATTCACAATTCCAAAAAAGGCTATAAAGTATGTTTAATTTATTCCCCTATACACTGTTGTGAAAAAGTATTTGCCCCTTCCTGAATTTTTTGGGCATATTTGTCATTTGTAAATGATAAAATTTTAATATTACACAAAGATTAAAGTAAATAATTAATTCATTTATCAAGTGAAAAAAGCTGTCTAAACCTGCCTGGCTCTATGTGAAAAAATTTTTTCCTCCTAAACTTAATAACTGGTTGTGCCACCCTTGGTGGCAACAACTGCAATCAAGTATTTGCGATAGCTTGCAATGAGTCTTTCACTGTGGGTGAATTTGGGCCCATTTTTCTTTTCAGAATTGTTAGAGGGTTTTCAAGCATGAATGAGCTGTTTAAGGTCATCCCACAGCATTTCAGTTGGATTTAAGGACTTGGACTTTGAACTTGACAAGGCCACTCCAATGGCTTTTTGAGCCATTTAGATGTGGGCTTGCTGGAGTGTTTTAGATTGTTGTCCTGCTGCATAACCCAAGTGACTTTGAGCTTAAGGTCATGAACTACTGTAATGGCCAGACATTCTCCTTCAAGATTTTCTAGAACTCATGGTTCCATCATTTATGGCATATCTTCCAGGTCCTGAAGATGCAAAGCAGCCCCAGACTATCACACTACCACCGCCATGTTTAACTGTTGGTGTGATGTTCACTGATGCAACAGATCACTTAACAAACTCTTGTCAATTATGGAAAATCTACATGATCCTACACAGCGGTAGTGGAGTTCATTTTCTAACAGAAATCCAGCTTCGCTGTCACAAAGAATGGTTCAGGAAATCGTTCCTACCATTCGCAATTCCACTGTACAATGGAGGCCTATAGCAACTTATATACAAATCTCATTATTCACTGTTATTTTATTCAAACATACATATACAGTGGCAATTCGCGCATTTCATTTCTTTTTTATTTTATTTTGAATAGGCAGTTTGACAGTTTTTTCCCTCCATTTACTACAGTTTGTGTAACCTGCTACAACACAATAATTTGCTTTACGGTATCAATAAAGTCTATCTATCTATCCATCCATCCATCCATCCAACCATCCATCCATCCAATCAGTCTCAGCAGTCCATGTGAGATGAGCCTTTGTGTTCCTTTTGGTCAGCAGTCGGTTTCATCTTGAAACTTTATCATGTTTGCCATTTTATCCAGTGTCTTTCTTATTGTTGAATCATGAACACTATCCTTAACAAGTGAGGCCTGCAGTTCTTTAGATGTTGTTCTGGTTTTTTTTTTATGAGCTGCTGGATGAAGCGTCGTTGTGCTCTTGGAGTAATTTTGGTAAGCCAGCCACTGTTCCAAATTTCCTACTTTTGTAGATAATGTCTTTCACTGTGGTTCGCAGGAATCTCAAAACCTTAGAAATGGCTTTATAACCATTTTAATACTGTTACATATCAGTTATTTTGTTTCTCATCTGTTCTTGAATTTGATATGTTGCTTTTTGAATTCTTTTAGCATGCTCCACTTTGTCAGAAAAGTTCTAGTTAAGAGGATTCTTGATTCAACAGGTCTAGCAGTAGTTAGGCCTGGGTTACTTTAATTCACAGTTTATTCATGATTTTTACCATAGGTTACTTTTTAACATAGGGCCAGGGAGGTTTAGGCACCTTTGGTTCTTAAAAAATTTAATAATTATTTAAATTGCCATTTCGCATTATCTTTGTGTAATATTAAAATGTTTTTGCTGATCTGAATCATTTAATTGTGACAAATATCTTATACATCTCTAATGATATAAATAATATAAATCAGGAAAGGTCAAATACTATTTTTTCACAGCACTGTAAGTGTAATTGATTGTGAATCCTTTCCCTGAAAGTAAAGATAAACATGGAGGTATGGTATGCTTTCATTTCTTATGCCATTGCCCTTTAAAATGATCATTCTTTTAAAAGTTTCTCCTGTGCTTTAATTTGAAATGCATGTGCTCGCATGGATATCTTTTGCAAATGTCTAATACTTTGAGAAAAACTCTGCCCTTGAGATGATATTTAAATTATCCCTTTTTCACAAATCCAGGCAACAGTCACCCATACCTTTTCTCAGTGGGTGCAGCAGCCAGTGCACATAAGTCCAGTAGCCTTGATGATTACAATTCTTAGCAGGTCTACATTCTAATAATATATCTAGTGCAAAACAGTAAAACAAGTTGTTTCTAATATAAATACTCTTGTCAACATGGTGAATTAGTGGAAGGCAGGTCACCCCACTGTCTTTGATTAAGCTGAATTGCCCCTAGGTGTGAATGAGTGTGGGAATGTGTGTATGTGGTGGGCTGACTGGCATCCCTGACTGGTATCATAGTGGCCGCTGTACAAGCCTCTGGAGGCAGTGTTATCATCAGGGGTTTACTTCAGTTGGTCATGTCTAGGCTCAGTAATGTTACATGACAATAATATTAAGTCAACTGACTACCTGAAAGTATTGAATAACCAATGGATTTTCCCTGATGGCCTCAGCATATTCCAGCCCTTGTAATGTGGTTTGCACATGTTTTGGCCACCACAGTTCCCACCCTGATCAAAACTAAAGTCAGTCAAATGAAATATTTTTTTAGTTAGACAGTCTATATGAAACATGAATCTACCACTCAGCTCACTTGTGTTGTGGACAGTATTGTACTTGCACTCATGTTTGCTTTGGCCATCCTAGGTCCCCTACGTTTGTTTAACATTTTTAACCTGGTTTTATTGTAACCAAGACTTTGTTATGTACACAATTGAGTATACGAGGTAGTATCAAAAAGTTTCAAGATTCACGCTTCACAGATCTGGTTGGTTTCGCCGTTTGTCCTCCCTCAGATGCCCTAAAACCTGGCAATAGAATTCGCTATTATTGTTTCAATAGAATTCGCTATTGTCTGGAGCCTGGGGACAAATTCTCAATGCACAATGCCGCGAATGTAGATGATGATCATGCACTTAATCAAGCTTTGGACGTGCATCGCCTTTTCGGTCATGGGGATGATGGGCTCTTCCACTGTTGTTTTGTCTCAGGGTCGCAACCATACACCCATGTTTCGTCACTATCAGTGACCCTCGTCATGAAGGACAGGTCATCCATGGCACACTGACGGAGTTCTTGGCAGACTTCAGCTTACACATGAGCATTGTCTGGACTGTTTCATAAGACACACCAGCAATGGAAACAATGTTGGGGATATTTTTCCGATGATCATCCTGCACAAGTGGTTTTGACATTTTCCGTAAACTTGCCAAATCATGTCAAATGTCTATGTGGCAGAATTGCCCAGCTTCACACAGAATCTCACATTCACTCATTCTTCTTACTTGCTGTCAATATACCCTGCTACTGTCCATGGATCCTTGTGCTGCCATCTATTGGCATGTTACAAAACTAGTCTCAAAACTTTTTGATACCACCTCATATTAAAGACTAGTTATTATTAAGGGATTTAATATACATTTTAGGACAGTGTGTATATGTATGTGTATGTGTTTTTTAACCAAAGTGATCCTCTGATATTTTACTCTCGCTACAATTAAAGTTTCTTCAAATAGAGCTTTAAAAGTGTGATCAAACTTTTATCCAAGCAAAAACCTTATCCTGAGGGATTTTTTGGGGGGCTAAACCCTCAGAAGAATTTTTCCTTTCAGAAAAATTATTCCAGTAGCACATTTAATAGGAAATCAAAAATTTCCATGAATACTTATGTACATTTTTAAATATCTAGCATACTGTAGTCCAGTACAGAGGACAGTGCATTGACTTTATAAATAAACAAATAAAATGTACTGCTTCTGTCCAATGTTGTCTGAATGCTCATGTTAAACTACATGAATCATTCTGTCCCAACATTGGCTATAGGGCAGTCACAGATTGGCCCAGCAAAGAATCTTCCTCCAGGTAAGTTAATTCTTTCAATCACAGAATGAGTGTCCCATTTAAATCGCCTTATCACTATAAACTCTGAATGTTGCATTTCTCCAAAGCATTCAGAGGTGGCTCACACTATGCCGGTAGATTCTCATCTCGCGTCAACCCAGGTAAACACTTTTTATTCTCTAGTGGGGACTTTTGCAAATTTAAAGATTGCCACAACTAACATGCATAATGAAAAATTAAAGTCTGATGAAAAGTTATAGAAAATATGCACTGCACCCATGCAACTCAAGGAAGTACTTTAACTTTCTGTGCATTTTATTGATTAATAGCATTTGTGGCTGAAGTATTCTTTAAAAATAACTTTCTTAACAGACCTTGTCTCTTCTGTGCCTTGTTGCTTCATTACATTCTGTTGCACTAACGACAGTGTATTCTTTCTTTAATTAGCCTCATGAGACCCCCCCTTGTCCTTATATAAGAACAAAACTTTTTTTTTTTACACTATATTGTGTGTACATCCTTGTAAAAGTCTCATATGGGGACCACTGCGTACTAAGCATCTGATCAAGTTCTCAATAGTTAGAGTATGGTCTAGCAGTTTGGATCCAAAAAGGTTAAACAGTAGGTATTATATAACTCTCATTTTCATCATGAGTTGGATCTACTATCTTGCAATTCACCCAAACATGTTTTTTTTTCTTAGTGCTTTTGAATTAAAGTAGACATATTGTTTTGTTTTGGCCACAGGAGCTCGCAGACTAGATACCTCTAATAGGAGACCACCATCAGCTCCTGCTACCTCAGGTTTGCTTCTTTGCCAATATACTGTAGACATGCAGTGGAAACACTGACCAAGATCATACATTTTACATATACACTACCAGTCAAAAGAATAGGCACAACGTCTGATTCCATGATCTTTCCTGAATTTTTTTTATATATATAAAACAATGAAGTCATCCAAAATATGCAATAATCTCCGTTTGAACAGTTGATATTGAGGCGTGTCTGCTACATATGCTCTGTAAAACCTCCATAACAGTTCTAGGTGCTGTAAATTGGTGATTTTTGTCAAAGATGTTTTGGACAGTCAAACCCACTAAATGACATATAGTTGAAACCATACACCTTAGCCCAAAACATTTAAGCAAAATTTTTTGCAATACCTGACATTTAATCATTGTAAACAGTCCCTGTCATATGTCAGGTAGCATCACTTCTTTTCACTTTTTAAAAAGTGAAATGTCAGAATAATTGTAGATAGAAAGAGTTATTTCAGCTTATATTTTTTCATCACAATTGAAGTGGCTCAAAAGTTTACATACATTTAGTAAATATTTGTTAATATTGCCTTTAAATTGTTTAACTTGGCTCAAAAGTTTAGGTATTCTTCCACAAGCTTCTTAAACCATTTTTTTTCACAACTCTGTAAGGATGCTTGGGGTCATTGTGCATTTGGAAGATCTATTTGCGACCAAGCATTAACCTCCTGGCCGATGTCTTGATCGGAACTGATGTTGCTTCAGTATGTGCACATAATCTTCCTTTTACATGGTACCATCTATTTTGTGAAATGCATCAGTCCCTCCTTGAGCAAAGCACCCCCACAACAAAAATTACCTCATTGTTGGAACAATTTGTAAAACATAAGTGGGCCCAAGCACCTGCACCCAGGCGCTCCACACAGCCTGCATGCTTTTTGAGCATGTTAAGACCTCCAAAAACCATCTGCAACTGAGCACATGCATTTAAAGCAGACATACCAATAGCATTATGACAATTTTTGAATGGGGGATTTATATGTCAAGACCTTCAAAACCCCCAGATGCTGGAAAAAAAGCATCACATTATGATGTCACTCAATGCGATGTTACACAGAAAGTTATTAACCGCTTTTTGGCACAAGTTCATCATGGTTGACCTGTTTGAGATATCAAAAGTCCCTCTGCAATTTTGCATCCTCAATGCTGTGAGATCACGTACTGTCGGCTTGGTTTGGTGGCGATCGTATAGGAGGAGTGTATCAAATTCCATTAGATGCATTTTGCAAATAAGCCAAAATTCCTGTTGAGTAGAGCCCATAACATGCAATGCGAAAGTTGTTCAGCTCAATGAACTTTGCTCAGGCATCCTAATGGCAGCAGATTCAAACCTGCCAACTTTTATGACTTTTTGAGTGTGTTAAGAGCCCAAAAAAGCCCCAGATGCTGGGAAAGAAAATCTTTAAAAAAAATAAATAAATAAAGGGCCCTCACACACTATGATGACATAGGGCTGATGTCATAGTGCTTGGGCCCTAATGAAGGTACAGTAACACGTTTATCTGTGCAAACAATACATCGCAAGTATAAACACCATAGGACCACAAAGCATATCATACCAAAAGAAGGAACGCACTCTGAGCATTTAAGTGTCATTTGATTATGCAAAACTGGCACAAAGAAACTTTGTTCATGCTAGTCTTTCATTTCCTGTACTCCCTCAGAAAAAAAACAGGCGTAAATGTCCTGTTTTTTTTTTTTATTTTATTTAATGCTTTATATCTTCTTCTGTCCTCCTCTCTCTTCTGGCTTCCTTCTGCTTTGCATTGTTGTGCAGTTTTAAGTCGGGTCCAGCCGGTCCAGCCTGAGAGGAGCCAACAGACCGGCCACACCAATCCTGGTAAGTATTTGCAGCCCTGAGTGTGTGTTTTCCTGCACACACTCTATAGACTTATATATCAAACAGCATGTACTGTATGTGTGAATGTCCATGGGTGTCAAAAAGGACCAGATACATTACGGTAACTATTTCAACACTAAGTACAAAGCAATAAAATATCCAATTTGACACACATTACAATGGCCTTTGAACTGGATATACTGTAGTCCTGGATGATGTTTGGAGCCAGATACTCATTGTGCAAATATGATCATGTCAGTTTGAATTCCCTCAATTTTTGAGGTTTGAATCACTGGACTGAATTTTACTCTAAACAGATGCATGTTATTTATAATTGATTTTTTGTCTGTCAATTTGTTTGTAAACAAAATATTTCTTCAGGGAATTATTGTTTTTATGTAATATACAGTAAATAGATTCAATTCAGTACTATGCTTTTATTAAGTTCTTATGGTACCACGACAGAGAACTTCTAAAACTGCGTAGCGCTTGAGAAAATAAGCAATCTGGATTTCTTCCTTCGTCTGCACTTTAACTAATGCAGTAGACTAACTTCTTGCCATTCCCCAGAGCAAAATTCCAAGTGTATATTTATTAAGATAACATCCATTGTTTGAGATGAATGAGTGGTCACAATGTGTTTTAACCTAAATGCAGAAGTGAGCAAATGTGCAGATGTCGTTTGGCGCCCACATTAGAGTCAGATTCACTAATATTGCAGATTCATTAAAGTTATTTGTAATTATGAATGTGAACCTTCATGCCATAAAAATCCAATTTGACTAAAAAAATCTGAATTGAGCAATGTGGCTTGTAATTTGAATCCACATTGATTCTTCAGGTTAATACAAAGAACATGAAGTCAATTCAAGTCAAGTAATTTCAATCACATACAGCTTCTATATTAAACACGGCTAAAATGTTATTAATTTTTTTCCCGTTATACGTACAGTATAATACAGAACGTGTGTGCCAAAGAAGCTACTTCTGAAGTTTATGCTACATAGAAGTGACCAATCTTGCTTCCCTAATAAATTCAAGTTGCTAACTTCAGCTGTTTTGGGGAGATGATTTTATTTTTCAAACAATAATAATTTAACATGCAAATTTTGAGTATTCATACCTAAATTGACCAAGTTTCATAAGAATGACAATTAGGATTGTTGAAAGATTTGAATTCAAAAAAGTTATGGACTCTACAGACATAAAAGGACATGAAATTGTATTTAGCAAATGTGTTTCTTTTTATCTAATAAAAATATAATTTACGAAAAAGGAAGCATGGAATGGGAGATAAGAAGCATCAAGTATTGTGAAAAGTGGTGTTATATGATCCTATCAGAAAATTCTCTTTTTCACCTAGGTAACACACTTTTTACTACCAATACCATGTTTTAGCAGACTGTCATGTAACGTGCCCTCAAGACCATAGTGCTACATAAAACTTCACAGAGACTACACGTGATTTACAGCTAAATTAAACTACAACAAACAACTACAAAAATGCATAGGTGCATATGTAAAAGTGTGCATGTCAGGACAATTTCCCCTGCAAATAGAACAATAGACACAATAAAGGACAACACAGGCATTCTAGTGTGAATAAAGTGCAAACAAAGATATTACCATATAACAGTAGTAATACATGTGGTGAATGTAAACACAATATGCTGTAACAATGCAGATGTACAGTTTAGTTTACCTACACCTACCACAGTTGGGCCATCAACAAACTTGATGTGAATTGACCACAGTCATGAGTCAGTGTGAACAGCAGTGGACTGAGCACGCACCCCTGGGAGGCCCCAGTGCTCAGTGTGGTGGTGCTGGAAATGTTGCTCTTGACTTGGACTGACTGACGTCATCTTGTCAGGAAATATAGATTCCAGTTGCAGTTTATGCGCAGCAGGCTCAGCTCAATCAGGTGGTAAGGAATGTTTGTGCGGAATGCTAAACTAAAGTCTATAAATAGCACTTGAATGTAATTTTTTTGTCCAGGTGGGTAGGTGCCAGATGAAAGGTGGTGCTCATGGCATGATACCAACCGTTGTGTTGTGTTGAGATGTTGGGAAAATATTACAACAGTAAGGGTCCAGTGGGGGCAGTACAGACTTGGTGTGCATCATGATAAGCCTCTTAAGCCTGATGATGGGTGAGATAGAAATGGTATGGTGGTTGCTGAGGCAGGACACTGGAGACTTTGTTACAATGATGAAGGTGTTGGCAACTTTGGTATGTTGAAGATGTCAATGAAAACATCCAAATGTTGGTCTCCAAATTCTCTAAAAATAATGTTGTCTGGTCCATTAGCCTTCTTTGGATGATCTGTGTAGAATTTTCCTCATGTCAGCTGTGGTATGACACAGCACTGGGTCATTAAGAGGAATGGTGGTTCTTGAACCAAGTACTTTGGAATGGGGGTATTACTGCCAGTGACAGGTGATTGAGGTTACTGGACTGTTATTTCAAGGCTAGTCTCTGACAATTCTATATGATTTAAGAATGGAATGTTTTTCCAAAAAACAACAACAAAAAAATGTGTGTGGTTTATATGCTTAATCTTAATCTACTGTATATGATTTGACCTTGAAACATGTACAGTACATACGCTGAGGTCGCTACTTATACAGGGAAATTTACAAGCGTTCAACAGCACCCACAGCCCATTTTAGGAGTTAGTGGTTTTAACCACACTCGATGGGAAATGAGCCAGAACCTAGTGGTTCTCCAGATTTATACTTTCAGAAAATAGCCATGAGCTTTAACAGAAAGTACGTAAACTGAGAGACATACAAGAATATGTACATTTGTGAAGAATGCTGGAAAGCTTTTTTTTTTTAATGCTGACACTGCATTTTAAAGATTCCCCATAATGTTAGCCATGGCAATAACAATCTCTGTCCAAGCAGCTTAAATCTGTTCCCATGAGCCCAGTGACACAGAAGCAATCTGTAGCACTAAACTGTGGGCCTCACACTTGGGATGGCGCCAGTGAAGCTCAGTATTTTAGTGTGCAGTCAATAGAAGAACGAAATGTCATGTTATTGCATTTGGACAGATCTCCTTGTTTGCTGTTGTTTTAAGGCTTACCAATAGGCAAACTGGCCAGGGCATGGAATTGTTAGCCTGTGTTAGTTTTTTTTTTTTTTTTTGCTAGATTGGATAGTAGATAAGGAGATGGAATAAAAGACATTCTTGCAGATCAGTCTGGTTTATTGGGTTTGCATCTGAGGATTTTTAAAATATATTGTGGCCTTAGCTTTATCACACAAAGTATGAACAAATAAATGGCAGGAAGTTTGCGTCACTAAACATAGCACATTGGAATCACATTTTAGATTAATTCAGAATACTTTTTTTCCCCCTGCTGATTATATGATAAACTTACAGTACAATCAAGTTAAGTTTTAACAGGGATTCTACTAGAGATGTAGTAATTATTCAATATTATTAATTGCATTACTTAATAAATCTGTATACTGTACAGTATATTACATTCTAAATATATTGCATCTTGTACACTGCATGTGAAGTAATTGGTGTTTATCAAACCTCATGGACGTACAGTACTATGGCATTCTACTGGCTTTATGGTAATTCTTTTGGGCTCCATTGTTTAAAGTTGATGGGAGGTAAACCACCAAAAAGCCAAAGAAAAGAAAAAAGAAAAAGATCCCTGATACTGTACCAACAAAATACTGGTTGATTTCACATAAAATGTGGATTTTTGCATTCTTAAACAAGAAAGCTTAAAGAATGTGCCAGTGATAAAAAACATTTGGGTGTTGGGTCTTACCAATAATCACTTGGAGACTGTAAGTACATTGTAAATCTCTTTTACGATATCTCCATTCAGCCCTTGCACGGAGAAAATGGCCACATTCTGCCTCTGCTCAGCCCGATTGGCTTTCCAGTTCAAGGAGACCGACAGGTATCTTTGCATGATGCTCGATTTCTCGATTTCTTCACACAGTACCATCTCCGGATGTCATTCAGCAACAGTATATCATACTGAAAATGACATAAAGAGATGCTCTGTAGTTGCAAATTATGATGTTAACTCTCTGTGTTCAGATGTAAGTAACTCTGAGACAGACACTGGCTACACATGGAGCAATGGGGGCAATGTTGATTCTGCAGGTAAGATACTATGTTGTTCAGGATGTAGGAGAACCGGAATTAAAATAGACATTAGTATGCACTTACAGTAGGTGACTGTTATTTTGATCAAATACTGTATGCATACTGTACTGTATGTACGGTAATGTGAAAAAAGTTTAGGCACTTGCAAATAACTGCTGTATATCCAAAATGTGTCTTTCTACATTAAAAACAAAATACTATAAAAAGCAGTAAGCAGTAATTAATGAAACAAAGGTGTGACCACCCAAATTAATAAAATAGTCTCAGGTACAGTTTGTGCAGTTTTCTAAAGAAATTAGTTGCTTAGTTTTACTGAGCATCCTGCAGAACCAGCCACAGTCCATCTGAGGACTTTGTTGCTCCTGCTTGTTTTTCATGCATGCAAAACCCAGAGGCTTTCTTTTTTGTAAAGTACTACGCTGCTTTTTTTTTTTTTAATCTGACCTACAAATATTTTCCTGAAAACTTAAGATTAATCTTTATCTATACATTTACTGCTTTTATACTTTATATCATGAGCCTTATGGGCTGATTGATGATGAGAGGAGAAGGTAAGGAAATGGATTTTGAAACAAATTGTGCAATTGGTTGTTTCTGACATCTTATATTAGTTTTATATACAGTACGTATTGTAAGAAAATAACATAAAAACATTCTACATGACCAATAGTTTCTGTACATTTAAAAATTCTATACATAAATCGCCCATAATTAATTAATGATGTCACATGACATGAGGCTCAACATAAACTTCCCTGTGAAGTGTTCAACTAAAAGCTGATAAAAACAGGGTTATGGTCATTCTACCATTATAAACTTCATGACCAGCTAACATCTTTCGAATGGCACATTCTTTATGAGATAAAGCTGCCTCATAATCCGTTGTCAGATAAAATAAACTTTGGCCACATGTTTTGAGCGCTTGGATCCTATGGATGTCTGCACAGAGACATATTTCCTGACAGGCAGAAACAATGCTTGTCTGCTTGTTGCACCTTCCACTCCGATAATCGCTACAGATGTTAAAATGACTAGCCATTATAGCCTCTTGTAAAGTGACCAGGTGGGGCCATCCTGCTTTAAATGGAATTAGAGGCACTAGTTGACGAGAGGCAGGAAACTGCTTTTAAAAAATGTGAATGGGTGGGATATAATTGCTGAAAAGTGAATGGGAGGCACTAAATGGCTGAAAAGGTAATGGACATAACAAAACTGCTGAAAAAGTTATTAGAGTAAACTTGTTGAAAAAGTGAATGGACGGCACTACTCTGACAATAAAAGGGAATGGGAAGCACAAACCGGCTGTAAAATGAATGGGTGGTGCTAGCTTGCTGTAAAGTAAGTGGTCTGTTATAAAGTTAATCGTCAGGGCTAACCTGCTGTAACAGGGATGGAGGATTTTACCTGCTCTAGAGTAAACGGGGAGGAAGATTTAACTGTGTTTGTTGCTGTAATGTTGAAGAAACAAGAAATCCACAATGAGTTGTTTTTGCAGGTAATCTTCACAAATCAGCCTTACGGACTGGGGAGTGTAATGCATTTTGAAACAATCTTAATTTCAACTCTTTCATTTTAGAAAACTGGGGGAAATTGGTGGGTTCCGTGATTGTGGGCCTTCAATCAGATTAATGAAAGACTTAAGGCATTTTGTGTAGATTTTCCCCACGGCATGAGGATGAAAATGATGTGTCTGAAATATCTGGATCTTTCCTTCCAGCTCCCGACCCAAGACCAGATATTTCAGAGTATGAGCGCTGGTATTATAACGGACAGATTCGTAAGTGATCTTTCATTTTCCAATTTGAAATATTCAATAGCGAAAATAGTCTAGAGCAGGATAGTCTAGACTATCCAGTTAAACATTTATTCAAGCCATATTCATCATGAACTTTGTTGTGGATTTAAAAATGCTGTTTAAAGAAACTCCTACGAATTAAAAAAAAAAATTGTCAGAATGAGGTACATTTTATTGAGGGTTAAACTTATCCTGTCGAAATAAAAAAAGTGCTTGCTTCAATGTTTTTGATCTAGTGTTTTCTTTGATACAGACTTTAAATTAAACGGTGTGCAAATACCCATCCAGACATATCTGTACTTAGTACAGATGCACTTAGTACATATGCTATAAATAATAAACAAACCACGAATGCAGTATGGCACCAAAAGGCATTGGTAAGTGATCTTAGTGTTTAGTTCTTCTAAATTAAAGGGCAGGGTGTACAGCCTTTGCGATACTGCCAAGCCGTCCAAGCTACAAGGATCTGGGTTTTGGAGCGGTAAACACTTGCACTGTTTTGTGCACACGCCCTGCACAGAAACTGTTAAACATGCAACAGCAGAGTAGCCATCTTGTTTCCATTCAGGAAACAAGACCCGGAGTGTGTAACGCCTTTTGGTATTTTGGCTTTCCTTATGCTTGCACTTCTATTCTCAGCTTCTCGAACCACAGATACAGAAAGTGGACCAAAGCACCTCCCTGAAACCCGTACCAGAGGTACGTGATTGAGAGGTGGTCTTGTTTTATACATACCATACATCAAAAAAGAATACTACTGTATTTTATGGATGAGTTGGGATATATGCATTAAAATAATTCTACTTCATATTTTTTACCATAACATCCACTTGCATGGTTTTCTCAGACCTCAGTAGCAGGTCACTTCCAGAATTGTGAATTTGAGCATTTGTGATAAAAAAAAAAAAAAAAGTATAAATCAGTCATGTCATGATCATTGTGCTACCTTTAAAATATAGAACCTACCCTGTACCTGTAAGCGAGTAGTGAAACTTTACTCAACAGACTTTTTTGAATTAGATGGTGTTCATGCTTTATAGGGGGGCAGAGGAGCCTCATTCTCTACAAGGCTTTGCTTACTGCATATTGAAATGTTTTACATTGTGCAGCATGAGAAGATCACTGCAAGTAACAAATTGGTTTGATTCTTAGTAATTTTTTGTTTTCTACATTGATAAACTTGGCTATATATGTCATTTAAATAACACACTGGGGGGGGGGGGGGGTGAAAATGTTGCTTGTTTGTTTCTTTGTTTTTTCCCATGTTCAAAAATATAAAGCAGATGATTCAATGCACTCATAAAAAAAATTATGTATCAAACATACACTGCCTGGTCAGAAAGAAAGTACATGCTAATATTTCATTTACCACCTTTAGCTCTGATTATTTGAGTCCTGGAATTGTCCTAGAAACAATGGTATCTTAGTGTGTTAAGGCTGATCAGAAGGCCAGTGAATTGATGCCCTAGCTCCACCAGGGTGCTGCTGCTGGGCCCTTGAGCAAGGCCCTTAAACCTGTCTACCTTCTATCTTCTAATCTATCTTGGCTGACCCTGCACTCTGACCCCAAAACTGGAATATATGAAGGAAATCCATTGTGCAGTAAAGTATATGTGACATTCATTCATTCATTTTCTATACCGCTTTATCCTTGATCAGGGTCGCGGGGGGCCTGGAGCCTATCCCAGGAGAC
>JAQQZS010000013.1:8833078-8845351 GCA_030068045.1 Platyallabes tihoni | reverse complement strand
AAATGGTTCCCATAGCGTTTTCACGCAGCATCTCGTTCCCGCCTTTTAAGGGAACAGGGTTACAGCGATGTAACCCGAGACGTTTATTTTAACTGGTGTTCCCTTCTGCCCCCTTGTGGTGATTTAGGGAAAGCCCTCTCCTACATCAACAAGCATTTCTTCAGTGATGCTAATGGAAACCGAGGTGGGGCGCCCAATGTCGCTGTGGTGCTGGTGGATGGCTGGCCTACAGACAAAGTAGAGGAGGCTTCAAGATTGGCACGGGAATCTGGCATCAACATTTTCTTCGTTACCATTGAGGGTCCAGATGACAGCGAGAAGCACAATGTGGTTGAGCCCAATTTTGTGGACAAGGTAATCTACAAATATATTAACAGTACTGTATAAACTAATGTTACAGCATGTGTCTGTTTAGTGTTTAGATCTGTATTAAAACCAAAAAGGGCATTACTTCAACCAGAGTTGTATTGTGTCGGATGGCATGTATTGTGTTATTGAGGCATTATTAAAATTGGTGAACAAATTTTGGACATTATGCAAGATTATGGAAAAAAAAAAACAGGCTGGGTCAGGTAATGTACAACAGCTAAACCAGGCAAGGCATGAAAAAAAGCAGAAAACAGTTAATAAACCAGAGTAATAACACACAGTCCCACAATTTTTGATGAGACTTGTTAACTTAAGGCAAGAATTCACTTCACAAATACATGGCAAGTGTTTTCCAAGGATTGAGTCCAGGCGTAAATGATTGGCGTGATGGTGATTGAGAATGTGACAAAGTTTTTGTATGTGCTAGGTGATGAAGTCTGTTTCAGTCATTTCTATGCGCTGCAAAGCAGTTTGGGAGTTGTAGTTTGTGCATTTTGGAGATTGTATTATAAAAGGGATTCAAGCTTTTATATGAGACAGTGGAATAGTTAGCTGATGCAGGAAAAAAAAAACTCATACAACATTTACAGATTCTGGCAATTAAACAATATAATCATTAGCGAGAATTACATTTTCACTGGCACAGTGACTTAGTGGTTAGCACTGTTGCCTTGTGCCGGCAGGGTCCGGGTTTGATTCCCACCTCGGTCTGTGTGCATGGAGTTTGCATGTTCTCCCCATGCTTGGTGGGTTTCCTCCGGGTTCTCCGGTTCCTCTCACAGTCCAAAGACATGCAGATTAGGTTATTTGGTGTTCCCGATTTGCACACTTGCTCTGTGATGGATTGGCACCCACAATCCCTGTATAGAGTACAAATCGGTATAGACAGTGAGTGAGAATTACATTTTCTAATGTACTTTGATCAAATTTGATCATTGATCAGAATAGAATTATAAAATCTCAAATAAGTTTCATTTTTGCCCTGATGTTCTTACAGTATGTGTTGGTATACACTTTTAACAAAACTTTTTAGTACAGAAGGTTTTCACAGTCTTTCCAGCTGTATCCATATTAAACTGTATGTTGTCTTTAAATAGTAGACGTGTTCATCCACAAATTACAAATATCATTATCTTTATGTCAAAATCTGTTCTACCAGGCTGTGTGCAGGACCAATGGCTTCTACTCACTGCCAGTGGCCAGCTGGTTTGCGCTGCGGAAGGCAGCGCAGCCTCTGGTGAAACGTTTATGCGACACCGACCGGCTCGTCTGCAGCAAGACGTGCCTGAACGCCAATGACATCGCCTTTGTCATTGACGGCTCAAGCAGTGTTGGAACCGGCAACTTCCGTACTGTGCTGCAGTTTGTGGCCAATGTGTCTCGCGAGTTCGAGATCTCCGACACGGATACACGCATTGGTGCTGTGCAGTACACTTATGAGCAGAGACTTGAGTTCGCCTTTGGCCAGCATAACACCAAGACCGACGTCCTAAATGCTATCCGCCGCATCAATTACTGGAGTGGCGGTACTAGCACAGGTGCTGCTATCACCTACGCTGCTGAGAAGCTCTTCAGCAAGTCCAAGCCAAACAAGCGTAAGATCATGATTGTCATCACAGATGGCCGCTCCTATGATGATGTACGTGCACCTGCTCTGGCAGTACAACGCTCAGGTAAGTGTTACAGCTAGTTTTAGGATCTGTGGAATTGATGGAGAAACGTAGCCGAAGCAGGCATTAGTGAAAAGTCTATAATTTTGGCTAGTGCAAAATCATCCATATTAAACACTGGGACGTTTTTTAAATCTCACACAATGTCTTAAATGGTCTAAGTAAAAACTATTACTTTCGATCTTCGATCTTTTCTAACTAATTTATTTAGTTACATTTTAATTTCTCAAAATTTAAACACACTAGTATCCTAATGTAACTACTTCACTACCATGAGCATAAACATGAACTTCATCCTTCTAAAACCATATTGGACTGCCCAAATGTAAAAAAAAAAATAATAATAAAAAACCTTCTGCTTGTGTGCATTTTATTGGCACACCCAATTACATCAAGGTAATTCCATATGAACTATAAAGTGTTCCTTCAATTCAGTATTATATATTTATATTTGTATTATAAAAAAATAAAAAAAAAGAAATAAATTTATATAATATAAATTTATATAATATTTATAAATATATATATAATATTCGTTTTGGACCTTTGTGTTTTTGTTATATATTCACATACATTGACTTTGCACTTATAATTATGAACAAAAATTTATATATTCATAAGCATGACCAAACTCTGTCAGATTAACAATAAGGAAGGTAAAAGGGAAGCCAGTAGTCACTTCTAAAGATTTCAGGGCACCCAGGAACAAGGAAAAAACTGGAGAAAAAACAAGGAGAACAATAAGTAGGGAACCCTACCACAATCAACTCTATTCAGAGAAAAACTGCACATGATTTTTGGACAAATTTAGAAAAATTCAAGCTCCTATGAAATAAAAGACAAAAACATAAAACAAAAATATAATGACCTGGCAGTTATCCATTAGTTATCCATTAGCGAGACCCTCATAAACCTTAGATAAAGACAATTTGCCAAGAGAAATGAACCCCATTTCAACCTCAATGCTTAAGTTGGCTAATTACATCTTAGTCCATGCCATGCATGGCATCAACAGCCTTGTAGCAAAGGTCAAATATGAATCATTTGTTGGGTCATATAATATATATATTATTTTGTAAAAAAAAAAAAAAAGAAGAAGAAAAAAGAAATTCTTTTATGCTTATACATCTTTTCATTCATACTTGTATACCAATAGTAACATTACGACCACTGCCAGGTGAAGTGAATAACATTGAATATCTTGTTACAATGGCACCTTGAATGCGTAGGATATATTAGTCATCAAGTGAAAATTTTGCCCTTGAAGTTGACTTGTTGGAAGCACAAGAAAAATGGGCCAGTGTGAGGATTTGAGCAATTTTGACAAGGGCCAAATTGTGATGCAAGACAACTGGTTCAGAGAAAAACTGCAGAATGTTCCTGGTCTGCAGTGGTCAGGACCTAATAACGTGGTCCAAGGAAGAAATCGAGTAGACTGGTAACAGGGTCAATGGGACATTGATGCAAGTGGGGAGTGAAGGCTTGCCTGTGTAGTCCAATCCAATAGAAGAGCTTCTTTAGCTCGAATTGCTAAAAAAGTTCATGCTGGTTCTGATAGAAAATTCTCATACCACACAGGTCATCATAGGTTTGTTGGATATCGGGCTGCATGGCTGACCTACGGTCATGGCTACATGCTGACCTATGTCCACTGTCAAAACTGGACCATGGAGCAATGGAAGAAGGTGGCCTAGTTTGATGAAAGCAGATGGCCAGGTGTATGTTGACTTTGCCTCCAAATTCTCCAGATGTCAATCCAATTGATTATCTTCAGAATATGTTAAAAAAAATATGTCAGATCCATGCAGGCCTGACCTTGCCACTTATAGGACGTAAAGGATCTGTTCCTGATTGCTTGGTGCCAGATACCACAGCATACTTTTAGAAATCTAGTAGAGTCCATGCCTCAAAGGGTCAGGGCTGTTTTGGCAGCAAAAAGGGGGGGCCTACTCAATATTTGCCCGATATTCAACAAACCTATGATGAACTGTGTGCTATGACACTTTCTATCAGAACCAGCATGAACTTTTTTAGCAATTCGAGCTAAAGTAGCTCTTCTATTGGAAGGTAAATTCGCTATTAAAGGATAATACAGACAATAGTTTGTCTTACTGGACTACAGTAAGAGCTTTTGGTATAGGGTTGCACATTACAACTCCATGTACAATCACCATTTTGTGAAAGGTTTTCCTAAAGTCTAACTAAATGCAAGTGTTGAAACTGTTTGATCAGGTGTGATCGCCTACTCCGTCGGCATCGCCTGGGCTGCACAGGATGAGCTGGAATACATCGCTACAGACCCAGACAAAGATCACTCCTTCTTTGTGGATGAGTTTGACAACCTCTACAAATATGTACCCAAGATTATAAACAACATCTGTCACGAGTTTAACTCTCAGCCACGGAACTAAGCTGGGCATGGAACGGAACGGATCGGGACTCGATCATCTAGGAGCTTCAATCCCATCAGAAGTATTTTATGAGGGTACCGTAGTATTGTTACCATAAATACCTTATTCGTGTTTTTGAGGCATTATTAAGAGGAGATTTGGGCCAGTGCCAGTTTTTTTAAGGTTGGCGCTTTGCTTTAAGCGGAGGTATTTGGCACTGCGCTTTTAAGGAAGCAGTGCAGCATGTATGGCTTCAGGAAGCCTGTTGTCTAGTTGCGAGGGATGTGAGAACAAATAATAGATTATATATTTAAATAACACAGTACTAACATAACTATTTCATCTACATGATAAAAGCATAAACAAATGTTTCGCTAGCTACATATACATAAACAAAAATGCTATATATATTTTTTTTTCAAAACAAATTACGTAAGTACAATATTCATTAATAAATATGATATAAAGAGAAGACTTGTGACCTAAGGTTTAAAATGTAAGTATGGGTTTTTAAAAGTTATTTTTGTATTATATTTGGTTCTACCACGTCTATGTATGTTTCCGTGTTCTGCTAATAAAGTCGATGGATTCTAAAACTTAATGAATTTTAAAACTGAAAGGCAATCCTGCAAGCCACAGGATATGTTTCTAAGCACCAAATCACCCGTTTTGACTAAAAACAATAAGCATTTAGTTGAGAAAATTGAATAACGAATGAAAATAACGAATTTCTCAGTTTTTCTGCGTAATAGTAACTATTCTCTCAAACCTTTCTCAGCTTTTTCATTTTTAAAATTTCTGTAATATTTGTTCTATTTGTATATATACACAATAAGATAAAGTCTATCGATTTTGACTGCTTAAGTGGCAGACATTCTTATTTTAATGCAATTTGTAATAAAAAAAGATGGTACCGGAAACCTGCAAGTGTGGCTGTCTGTTTAATTAACAACGAGAATTTTTTTTTTTTTTTACATTGATTGATTACATCAGATTGATTGATTACATCAGACTACATCAGGATTAACTTGTGCCAGCCAGTGAAAAGTGATCTGAGGTTATAGTGGGTATAAGACTCGCGAGAACTGGGCAGATAAAGATTGGAAAAGCATCCCTTAGTCAGTCTTCCATTCTTTAAGATGTTAACATTAATTGGACCTTTTGTCCTGTACTGTTTATACCTGATTAAATGCATTGCTCAGTTTCCACATGATTGGTTGATTGAGTACTTATATTTATATTCAAGTGTATAGGTGTTCGTACATTGCAATACATACAGTATATGATCAAAGGTACAGTATATGGACACCTGATTATCACTGTTGCATCATCAAATGCTGCTACTAAATTGAAAGTATGTTTGTGTTCTGCAACCATGATTTACGAGCATGACAATCACCCTGTGCACAAAAATAGGAAAATCTGCTGCCTCTGATATCAGTGCACAAGATCACTTGTATGAATGACAACAAATCCATACAGTCATGCTCCATGATGTACCAGAATTCCAGTCTAAAAGATCACAGGCTTCAGTAATGTATTAAAGGGGGCACCAAAATTTTCATCTTCAATTATGAAATATAGTTTGAAATGTAAATGTAACATTTTGTCATTGATGGGAGTCAATTACTTGGACGTTCATCAAACCCCTTACCCTTTCAACTAGTCAAAACCCATATAAGAGAATGGTTTCCTCTGCAGCTGTGTGCACTGACTTGGGTGGGATCAGAGGAGAAGCTCCCAGGAAATTTGAGGAATGTTATTTACAGCTGAACAAAAAGAGCTCTGTTGAGGGGGCAGTCCATATCCTTAATTATACTGAGACTAGCGCATGTATTGATTTTAAAATCTAGAATGTTTAATTGGACCTGGAACATTTATTAGGCCTTTATGTTAATGAGAATATTTTTTTAATTTACTCCATTTTTGTGATTGTAGTTAGTCCCTAATTATGTCATAATACTGAACTGTAATTAATCTAAATTCCATTGGTTGTTAGACTTCATTATATAATCCTAACTACACAAACATTTTGTTCAGCTTACAGTACACTGTGTTATCATTAACTCAAAGCGGTCCAAAAAAGCATAGGGCTGTACATCTGGCAGTCAACATCTGCATCAACTTAAAACAGCATGAATGCCTTTGACTGTGCGAGCCAGCTGTATCGTGTCTCTTCACTACTCCACTACTCCAGTGGCCTTGTTTACATCCTCTCATTCCCGCTTTCTTTCTCTTTCTTCACTTCTCTTTCATTCCGTTCCCAAACCATACACCGTTCCCCCAATTTCATTTATATGTGCATGATGATTATAATGCTTTTGCAAAGTTCTCACATATTCCAAGAATAAAAGGTTCTTCTGTGGGAGCTGCATTGAACTTTTGGAATGGCGTGCACACACACACACACACACACACACACTCTCTCTCTCCCAAACATGGTGTCACAGTCTCCACCTCCTGCCCTACTCTTCCCACTCTTTACCATCCCCCTTTCGCCCCCTCCCATCTTTGCTGTTGTGAAACACTCTAAAATCTTCGAAACTCACTCACACACAGTTGAAGGTATGTTACGTTTAAGTTCCTTCCTAATGTTCAGGTATATTCATGTAGTCAGAATATCTTTGCTGGGATTGCGCAAATGTGTTAGATAATAACTGTGGTGTGTATTGTCATGTCTGTGGTGTCAGTAGTTGAACTCAAAGTATAGAAACATCCTCCAACAGCTTTGAGGGAAACTGGACACATTTGCATGAATGTGGTTAGGGAATAAAAGGCGATAAATAAATAGGTGAACTCATTTCACATTCAGCCCCAGTTGGTATTGTCAACCAGCAAACCTATGCAGTTATAAATAAATATTAAATATTAGATATAAATTCAGGCAGCATGGTTGTGTAGTGGCACCTTCAGGGTCCGGGTCGATTTTCCCTCCGGGTCTGTGTGCATGTTCTCTCCGTGCTTGGTGGGTTTCCCCTGGGTCCCCGGGTTTCCTCCCACAGTCCAAAGACTTGCAGATTAGGCTAATTATCGTTCCCAAATTGCTTGTAGTGTGTGGATGAGTGTGTGTGTGCATGAGTGTATGAGTGTTTGCCCTGCGATGGGTTGGGATGTACCCCGCCTCGTACCCTAAGTATCCTGGGATAGGCGTCAGGCCCCATGACCCTGTATACAGTACAGGATTAACTATTATTAATAATTAAAAATCTAACTTTTTAAATAAGAACATTTCTAGCCAGCTAATATTGTGTTGGCTTAAGCTAGAATTTCCCTGGAGAAAACATATCCATACACATTAAATAAGCAAACATATTAAATCAATACAAGCTAGGTACAGTACTTCATACACCCATGTTGTGCATAGGAGAAGAAGACCTTGCTAATCTAAACATTGTTTTAATATACTGATGTTATAATGTCCGTATAAATACTGCCCAATGGATCATTGATTCAAGGCTGGATGGATTCGTAGGCTGGATGGAAGTCAAAACTAAATTGCTCTTTTAAAAATGAACTGTGTAATGGTGTAGCACAGCTACACTGGATAGCTAATGCATGCTAAAATACTTTTTACTCATTTGAAACTTTGTAAGGTGGCACGGTGGCTTAGTGGCCAGCACTGTCGCCTTGCACCTCCAGGGTGCGGGTTTGATTCCTGCCTCAGGTCTGTTTGCATGGAGTTCTCCCTATGCTTGGTGGGTTTCCTCCCACAGAACAAAGACAAGCAGATTAGGCTAATTGGCATTCCCGAATTGCCTGTAGTATGTGAATGAGTGTGTGTATGCATGCTCTGTGATGGATTGGCACCCCATACCGTGGTGTACCCTGCCTCATGCCCTAAGTCTACTGGAATAGCCCCCCAAAAAGCAATAAAGTGTGATAGACGACATCATTATGAGTTTGTAGTACCTGTCATTTGTTGGGTAGTAACATCTCAAATTGAATAGGCTGTGTAGTAGTCGTATTATGTCGCACACCTGCTGCCCTTGCCAAAGTCTGTGACCACTGATCAACCCAATACAAACAACTGCACACAATCTACCCATGTATAACACATTTATAATATGTAACCAATTGTACAGTGAAAACGAGCAAATAATCAGTCAAATAAAACACTAATAAATAGTAATTACAATAGTCACCGCTTTTAAATAGAAACCTAAATTTAAAAAATTAAAAGATGAAGGTAAAAAGATCTTGTCATCATCATTGCTACAGGGACTTTGATGACTCAGAATATTCATATGGTAATTTCTCTTTAAAGCATTTATTGAATAGTTCTCCATTACTACTTATCTCATTCCTACTAACTACTAAGAACCACTAGTTTATCATAATGTTACTAAATGTTAATTATTAACTAAGCATCAATTACCAAGTCTTAAATTTCTTAGCTTCCTCCTGGAGATCGGCTACTTCATACATATACCTGTGCTAACACTTCATTATCTAAAATGTTGTATTCAAATTGTTTAGCCAAAAGCTTCACAGAGATGGACACAAATGCAGGCAGTGAGCCCACGCAGGAGATTGTGGGACCAACCACACAAACTACTGGTGGCAGTAAACCTCTGCATCGCTTCCTCAAAGGAGAACCAAAAACTGTTGGGGTGAGAAAGAGGAAACACTCACACATTCCTGTACGCATCAAACAGTATAAAGATGACATGATCAAGACACACGGAGGTCTTAAGCCATCCCTCAGTTCTTCATATTTTCACTTCCAAAGAGCCAGACTCCTTTGAATGTAGTCTTGAGGAATAGTCTCCAGGCTTCCTGAAGGCCTTTTTTAACTCTCATTTTTGGCAAGTTTTTCTCTCTGAATTTTTAGGGAATGCATAGGATTTTCTTTGGTTTGTTAGGCCACTCAGTGACCTAGGAATTGTTCGAACATTTTTTTAAAAATTGTGTTTTTTAGTATTAGTATACTGGTGATGCAGAAAGCTGAGTGGTTGGAACAGACGAGAGGGGAAAAGAGGTTGCTGCCGAGGTTGTTACATAAACCACCAATTTTTAAACTGAATCTTTTAGCACCTTTCAGCCTGTCACAATAAATCATTTGTGTGTATTTCTTTCATTTAACCATTTTATTGTTTGATTTCTTTCATTTAACCATTTAATTTAATTTAATATGAAGAAATGAGCCGTGGCTTAATTCATGACCCCTCATACAGACTATGTTAGGCTAAGCAGTTGGCTATAAAACAACCCACATGACCTAATACCACAGCCCAAAGGGTCAAGACACCATGGATATGAAAAGAGGAACATAAAATGCCAGAGTTTCATGCAAACACAAAATAAATGGGTCTCAGTTTGTGTAGTATCCTGATGTTAGTCCTGTTGAAACTTCTAATTTCTCCATAATGGACCTCAGTGCTTGGCATGTTAATTCTGAATTCCAAAATTCTAAAGTAAATAAACAAGTGATTGAACGACAGCTCCAGAATCTTAAAGGAGGTGGGCAAGTCCATCAGGAGAATCAGTTAGAAAAATTATTTAATCATGACAAGGATGGCAAAGTGGTCCTGGGAAAGAATTATGTGTGTTGTTTTTTAAGAAAGAAAGGTGGGATATTAGATTTTTGTGCCATTTAATGTTAATGCCCCTTATTGACCCAACATAGTAGAACTGATGACGTACAAGTTCTTTGGGCTCTTCTGTGAGTGAAGCGCGATATGGGCATAAGAGTCTTTCAACTTTGGGAAGGTATGGATTTGTGAAATTAATATGAGAATGAAAGTCAGCATCAAACCATTCAGCTTGTCAACTCCTTAACCACATATAGATTATAGAAGATATAGAAGATTGTTGTGTGCATAAGTGATGCACCATTGGAAATGGCGTAATACACAAGTGCGCTAATATTTACCTATAATTCATTATTAGCTGTCAGTATTGTTAGCTGTCTTATAGTTGATGTCTTGGAAGAAGGATTTGAATGACTTACAAAGGTCACATTGTGATGGCTAGACAACTGCATCAGAGCATCTCCACAACCATAATTTCTTGTTGAGCGTTCCTAGCACACAGATGATAGTACCTGCATAAATTGGTCCAAAGAAGGGCAACCAGTGAACCAGCAGCTTGGTCGCGGACACTCAAGACTCATTTTTTCACTCATGTGTGTTAGGAGTAAAGGCTAACCAATCTGATCTGGTTCCACAGAAGAGCCACTGTAGCACAAACAGCTGAAAAAGTTAATGCTGGCTATGATAGAAAAGCATCAGAAAACACACTGCATAGCTTAGTGCCCCACCCCCCGACACAGAGGTTGAAGTGCGTGTCCTATGGACTGAGTGCAGGACTGACACAGAAATTTTTTTTGATTTGGCCCAGAGACTGGAGCAAGCACAATGTTCATGAACTCGGGAATATGGATCGAACTCAAGATCCTTGACCTTAGGGGCAGAGCAAACACAGAGTCCTCACACCTGGTAGGGGGAGCAGACGCGAAATCCTCAAACCTGACGTTGAAGCAGACACGGAACACAGAATCCTCAATCTCAGTTCATGGAGTGAGCGCAGAATCCTCAAACCCAGGAGGTGGGTCACCCAAAGAGTTCTTGAACCCAGAAAATGGAGCAGACACAGAGTTCTCAAACGCGAGTGGTGGCGTAAGCACAGCAATCCTCAAACCCAGGAGGTGGAGCAAGCATGAAATCCTCAAAACAGGGAGGTGGAGCAAGCAAAGAGTTCTCGAACCCAGCTAATAGCCTTCGCCATCTGTCCACACTCGCTCTGTGGTTCCTCCTCACCCTGAACACTGTCACACTTGAACCTTCTGGTCCTTTCTTTTCGGTCATTGCAGGTAGCAATGTTGCCCTTATTCCAATTGTGTTGCATTATAATAAGAAAGGCTTGCATCGTATCATAGCTGTCAGACTGACTCATCTCAGCTCGGCTGTCTCCCTCCAGGGCGCTATGTGGAATCTTGTTCCTCTCTCTCTCCTGTGCGCTCTGCAATGTTCCTGGCATCACGCATGATGGCAAGGTGACTTCCTGCTAAGTCTAATTGTCTTGCCGATATTGTCACAATTTGTTTAGGGAATACCCATCAACTATACCTCACTGTCAGTCTCACATTCTGTCAGGTTTGAGGGAATGCAAGCAAGGCATAAGCACGGATGTAGAGACATTTATTAACAGACAACCAAAACAGGAAAGCGCTAAAGGCGAAACACAAAACTGAACAGCGAAATACACAACAGTAGTACTAAACATAACAGATGCGAGACCCTTAATGACCTACTAGACATAATTTAAATACTAATAATAATCAAGACTTTAACCAAAATTACATGTGAACAGATTACAAACTGAGTTCCCCAAAGGACACCAAACAACAAGAGTCCATGGGCAGAGGTTATCCCTGACAGTGAGAAAACTATACAGCCAGTATAAAAGCACATTTACAATGGTGTCTGGCCCCAAATCTTAGTAATCAGTCGTCATAGAATTTTTATCATTGCAATGAATAGCAATAGTCACATAGCAATATTTGGGTGATGTAAGATTTTTGTTTTTGCCTCTTGTAACATATTTTTTCTTTTTACAATGGAAATTTCTGTTTTGACTTGTATTATGTCTTCCTCTCTCAAGATTGTGCTGTTGTTCCTCGGCCTGTGTCTGTTCATTTTTGGGATTCCTCTGAAGAATGACATACTGGAAACTTCAGCAGAAACATATAGCCCCTTCTGGCTGGGCATCTTGGTAAAACATTCATTTGTCTTATCATGGTTGAAAAGACAGGTACAAATAACATACATACAGTGGTGTGAAAAACTATTTTCCCCCCTCCTGATTTCTTATTCTTTTGCATGTTTGTCACACAAAATGTTTCT
>JAQQZS010000013.1:8800326-8810380 GCA_030068045.1 Platyallabes tihoni | reverse complement strand
ATATTTGGTCTGCCCACGCCGGCTCAATCGGGTGCCACGGTTTCATCCCACTTTAGATGTGTTTGGCTTCCCATAGACGTGAATGTGTATTGCGTGGTTACATAACGTGCAACGTCACGTGATCTCAACCGCGATTAAGACAATAGACCAAAATCTCTATCGGTTGACAAATTTCTACCGGTTAACCGTGTATATCGCCCACCCCTATTCTCCAGCAAACTCAGTAAAACCTAACGCCTGTTTTATTTACAGTACTGTGCAAAAGACTTGTACAAAAACTTAAAAAAAAAAAATAAATAAAAAAAAAAAACAGACAAAACGTTCTTAGTAAGTAAGCAAAGATGCCTTAATCTAAACTTTTCTACATTAAAAAAAACCTTTTTATAAAAAGCAGTAAAGAGTAAGAAAATAAACTCTTTCAATATTTGGTGTGGAAACTACTAAATATATTCTTCTGGTAACTGTTTACGTCATGTTAGGAAATATTGAATAGTTTGTGCATAATAATGCTGACATGCTAATAAAATTTGTATTAAAGATATTATGATGCCTATTGATGCCGATTTTGCAGTTCATTTGTTCATTCATCATTTTATTTCGATGATCAGCTGGTAATATTCTTAGCATAAGTTGCAGTGACAGCTATGAATAGCAACCAAAAACCGTGGTTAAAGGTCACGATTCAAGCTTTATCAAATCAGTTTGTCTTGGCTGTGCTACAGGTTTGTTGTGGTTTGTTTTTTAGTCAGGATGTGCCATCCTTTGTGTTCAATAATTTGCCTTAATGAGTACGTGTGTTAGTATCATTATCACATTGTCATTATGCTCTTACTAGGCGTGCACCGCTACAGTGGCAGGAATGATTTAATTTTCCCTAGAAAATAACATATGACAATTGGGAGCAAAATTATCATACGGATGACAAACCTATGAGCTATGCCTCGGCTGGTACAGTCCGAGAAATTAGACAATAAAGCAGTAATTTATTTTAAGTGTATACATTATTTAATGATCTGTCTGACGTTCGCTGTATTTGATGTGTGCACAAATAGTTCACAACAAATAAAGAAAAAATGCTAAACTGCTTTAGCTAGAATTGTGAAAGTAAAAAAAATATTTATACTCTTTCACTTGTGTTTTTGAATCAAACATCGGCCGGACCTCGTAACAGAAGAAGAAGAAGAAGAAAAAGAAAACAGCGACACCAGATGAGACGACACACGACCAAGCACAATCTGTCAACGGCATTAGCAAAAAATCACCAAAGATTCAAGCGAAAGTTAACGGCCATTCCACAGACTCTACCTCGACGCCGTCCAGTGACGACTCCAACAGTGAGAGTGAAAAGGATGTGGTAGGTTACTAGGTGCTTTATCTGGTTACCCTGTCAATCATACTGAAAGTTACACATTTTCTCGACAGTCATGACATTTTCACTTTGTGTTGGTGTTTGTTTATCCCATGAGCGTTTGTCCCACTTTAACGCGTCACTTACAGGCAGGTGAATAGCAGAAATAGTTCTGATCTGATGAGAACCACAGCAGGAAGTTAAAATCTCTGCGTACAAAAGTAAAAGAGGCCCGGGTTTCTGAAATATTTCCTGCACTACAGATGTTTACATAGTTGGAGGAAAGGTTAGAATAACGGTTAGGCATGTACTGACTGAATATTTATTATTAATGTTACCACTTATTAGCATATTATTCATATTTTTAAAATAGTTTTTCTTTTGATCTCATAGTTTTTGAAGAGATGTAGGTAAAGTACTGATTAAGTATACTTTTTATACTAAATTGACAATCGATTAAAAATTTTAATCTAGGTAATCAGAGTCTGTGATGAAGCACATAATTTAAGATAATCAGATTTACCTGTATTGTAGACGCGCAATGATGGAATAAAGAAATTCATGACGGGAAATACTGTAGATTATTAAATTTTATAACATGTCAAACATTAACATTGAACAAATGTTTAAATTAAAAACATTCAAAACGTTCGACCGGCCCTGCATAAAGTTCCTGGGTAGTATGTGGTGTGGCAAGCCACTCAAACCCGGATCCTCAGATCCAAGGATTACACTTGGGTCATAGTATTAATTTGCGTAAAAAAAAAAAGTAGTATGTTAAAATTTCTAGATTAATCACATACATTGTGTTAATATTGATGGCTCTAGTAATTTGCCTAAATTAGCCTAGAAAAGAAGTCATGTGTGGTTAAAGACATAAAACAACAACATCTGTAACCTCTACAGTATATACATAGAGATATACAGTAGATCTATATGTAGATTTGAGCCAGACTACTGTTACTGTGTTCAGTTCTTTTAATACTTCACCCAAATAGGGCTGAAGCTGAAAAGTTTACAGACACATTCGACTGTCATTTGGATTGGAATATACTTTAATTAATTTGTATATTTAAGTTCAATTTATTCCCCCAAAAAAGTAATGTAATTGTTTTACGGTCATAAAATTGTAAACATTTTAAACATTATCATGATACTTTGTTATATTTTCTAATATTTTGTCTTTGTCTTCTACAGGAGACACCAGAGCAAAGAGAGGGCGCCTTCTCTAATTTCAAAATCTCGCCGGAGACCATCAAGCTACTCCAAGGTTCAAACACCAGTTATTGCTTGGCTTTTTTTCCCCCTTCTACCATATATGCTGTAAGTTGTATGTTGGCATCCTGCTTTAATGAATAGTTTACATGTTTTGCAGCGCGAGGCGTGACATATCTGTTTGACATTCAAGTAAAGACCTTTAATTCCGTGTACGACGGGAAGGACGTGATCGGCCAGGCCCGGACTGGCACAGGAAAGACGTTCTCTTTTGCAATCCCACTAGTGGAGAGGCTGATGTCAGGAGGCGACGACAAAAGAAGAGGCAGAGCTCCAAAGGTCTGTTTCAGATACGGATGAAAAGAAAAAAGAAAATGACAAGGAGTATATCAGTCCATAGTTTTATGGGTGATATTTATGGATAGTGAATGCCATTATTATTATTATTATTATTATTATTGAAATTCCATTGAGGACCAACTAAAAAAATAAAAATCGAAGCTTTTGAGTAACATTTAACTACGATGGAGGCGGCATTCTTAAAATGTTTTATATTTTCATTTATTCCATTTTACATGATTTGAGGCAACATGCTCAGGAGTGCTTCAAAATGATTAAAGTACCTTGAAAATTACATTTACATTATCATTACGCGTTAAAGCATGAGGTTAGCATGTACAGTTCCAGTCAACAGTTTGGACACACCTTTTATTCCAACATTGTTTGCCTTTCGTATTATTTTCTACCTTCAAGAACAATACTTTAGATTTGACTTATAGAATCGGGTAATTAACTATCAACAACAACGGTAACGTCAGTTATTTATTTATTTATTTTTTTAATACAAAGGTCAGGCTGTTCTGGAATTGTTCGTGCAAGAATGGTATGTCAAAATGCATTTGCAAAACATATCAAGCACCATGATGAACCTCACGATGGCTCTCGTGGAGACCATCCCAGGAATGCACGACCAAAACTCGCCAAAAATGTACTCGAGACGTACATTTAGAGCACTTCAGACGAGAGCCCCTTGAAGGAAGAAAAAAAAAAAAGTACCAGACCCATCTCAATCTCCAAGGTTCAAAGGAGATATTGCATATTTTGGAAGTCTTCGTCATCATTTCATGAGGCGTAGGGATAAATAAACATGAGGAAAGACCATGGAATTACGAGGCGTGTCCAAACATTTGACTGGTAGTGCAACTATTTGAGGTCGATTACAATCTCGCGCACCCTTTTTTTTGCATTTTAAATTGAATTGAGTTTCTTTTTTGAATAGCCAATGAAAGAAGTAAAAGATTATTTCTCCGTGATTAGATGTAATTATCTACTCTTGACATGTAATTTACACCCCCTGATTAAAATAAATCCTACACATCATGGAAATTTCAATCATTACACAGACGGGCTAGGCTGCATTCATGCGTTCATTATCCACTACAATGCTGAAATGCCAGTAATGAGTATTGCATTAAAATGTTTTATGAATAATTACATTGCTGATACTTTGACACTTTTATAGTTTTATTACTTATTTTAATTTTTAGAAAATCTAAGAAAATATAGCAAATTTTAAGCATAAAACATATTTATTAAATCTGTATATAGTAGTATTCTCATTAGGATTTTTAAAAATGTATTTATGTTAATAATATAGGTGCTGGTTCTTGCACCCACTCGAGAGCTGGCAATTCAGGTGTCTAAAGATTTCAAGGACATAACCAAGAAGCTCTCTGTTCACTGCTTTTATGGAGGAAGCTCTTACAACCCTCAAGGTAACTCTCGATTCTGTGCCTAAAACGCACCCAGCCTTATAAAGTAAATCTTACGAGACACTTTACGTAGCATCCAAAAATATAACTTCAGTAGTCACACCTTGCTCATTAGCTGAAAAAAAAAAAAAGGCCTTTGTCTTTCAGCTTCAGTTCTGAGATAAATATATGCGCCACCTAGCTTTGTTTCTAGTGGGTGGAAAACATTATCTTGTAATAAATGGAGTAAGATAATGTTCACATGAATGTTTTGGTATTTGAGGATTCTCAGACATCCAGGTGAGGATATCTGGAAGTTGAGTCACAACAACCAGGCTCCTTTCTTGTCTAGTCACCCGGGTAGCTTTCTCAGACTGGGAAGTTAGTAGGAAGCCACATACAGTTGAACCGTGGATTGCGATCATATAATTCGTTCCGGAAGCGTGCTTGTATATCAAAACACTTGTGTATATGAAGGCGAATTTCCCGTTATTAAGAAATAATGAAAACTCAGATTATTTGTTCCACAGCCCCCCCCCCTTCCAAAAAATAGAAAAATAATTTATTAAAAATATAAAGTAAGACGAGAAGAGAAATGACTACTTTCACTCACACACACTAACGGAATCACAGACAGAGAGAAACCGAGTCTTTAACAAGGAGCCTCTCTAATGACACTTGCTTTTGCTTTATGCGACTAAAGGGCGACTTACTTACACACAAACACAAAATAAGATTCTTTACACACACACACGTGGTCACAGTGTTATAGTAAATAGTATACGTGCGCATGAATTTTGACTATACAAGTGACGCACGCGCACTAATACCGAGCACGGGATTACCCACAATTCCACAGCATTAGGCTCAGTTGTGATCACGTGCCGCTCGGTGTCAAAACAAGAAGCGCATGGTGTGCAACATGATACTCGATGATATTTCGTACTCGTATCTCCAGACTCGCTTGTTTTTTTCAAGTCAAAACTTATTAATTTTTTTGCTTGTTTTACAGAACGCAATTCGAGGTTCCACTATATTTGTTTCTTCCCCTCTCCTGCCTGAAGAGGCTCGGTGGGGGAAAATTGGAGAAGGTGAGAGTAGGTGGGAGAGTTGTTAGAGAGTAGGGGAGAAAGAGAGAGGATTTGTTGTTAAGAATACCTGTAATAGTGACAGATTAGGGAGAGCCGTTACGCTGTAAATAGAGGTCTTACAAGAATTGTAAACAAGAATTGTCTTTCTTAAATATGCGTCCTTTGTCCTTCAAGTGAAGGTACATTACCTATTCTGGTTCTGAGATGGTTGTCTTTCTGTGCTGGTACATCCTCCGTGTGTAGAGATTGTTTTGTCCCCAAGGCAGCGCTCTAAACACTCTTCACTGCACTGGAATGCATGGAATGTGAAAGGTTGGGATTTGAAAAAGCACCGTGGTCTATGTTGCACTACTAAGACATATTACTTAAGTAGAATTAATATCTAAAACTCATTACATACGTACAGTTGTATCTATATGTATAATTGTAACACTGTTTAGTAACAGTGTGTAACTGTCTTTACAACGTGAAAAGCTCTTTCTCTAGGACGCCTGCTCATTTTCATCTTTGCTCATTAATTATCTTCCTGACATGCGTTCCTGCATCAGTGGATGCCATTCGCAACGGGATCGATGTTCTCGTTGGCACCCCTGGCCGGATAAAAGATCACCTCCAGAACAACAAACTGGATCTGTCCCAGCTGAAACATGTGGTGCTGGATGAAGTGGACCAAATGCTTGATATGGGCTTCGCTGAACAAGTGGAGGAGATCCTCTCTGCTTCCTACAAAAAAGGTGAGCCACTTCTCACCCAGGAATAAACAAACACTGGTTATATTAAATAAATAAAAGTGCTTATTATTATTATTTTAATAATGTTCCTAACGTCGTGAGGCAGATGTCAAGTCTGAAAACCTGTCAGGAAAAACACACTCAAGCACGAAGAAACACATTCACGCCTCACCCATCCACACACACACCCACCTCTCCCACACTAACACACTAACACTTGCATATCTTATACACACTAACACACCCAGGCCAAAAAAAACACACACACACTGTTCCAAGGTTTATTGATTTATTGATTATTTTTTATTTATTGATGTGACAAATATTTAGGGCCCAAGCTGATATCAGCCCTATTATGTCATAGTGTGTGAAGACAGTGCACCCGGGAAGACAGTGCAAAGTGCTTGGGCCCACTCATCGTTGCTTGCAACTATATTAAATAAATAAAAATGCTTCTTTTAATAACGTTCCTAAAATTGTGCGGCAGATGTCACTTGTGGATGAGGTGTGGAGAATCGTCAGAGAAGATGAAAAATCAGGGTCTGATCATAATGGGATTGTTTAAGAAACCATAATATTTCACCTAAACTATGTAGTGTATGTATTTATTTTTATTATTTTTTTTTTTTTTGCAAGAAGCATTTTGGGTAAGTTTATAACTCAAGAGTAAAGGAATCTTTCAAGTTTCAAATAAATTGATAAAAGTAAAGAAATCCATAAACAAGACAAATTCTCTTTTTTTTTTTTAAAGGCAAAGTTAATCTGAATTTACTCCACTAATGCATGAAATATTGTGTAGAGGAGAAGTCAGTAAAGTGGGGAGAAGTCAGTTGAAATAAAAAATACTTATATTATGGTAATAAAAATTTGGTTACATTGTGCGAATTGTCACAAGATTCAAAGCAAGTCACTTTAATGCAGTCGTTTTAATGTAGTCTAAAATGTACAGCTCAACATTTGTAATGTTGTAGGTATTACAGAAGAAATGCAGCTTGATATGTAATGATTCCTACAGCGCATGACTCCTCTATCGATCCCTTTCAGGTGATGAAAGCAACCCTCAGACTCTGCTCTTTTCTGCCACTTGCCCTCCTTGGGTTTATGATGTGGCTAAGAAATACATGCGCTCCCAGTATGTCCATGTAGACCTCATCGGGAAAAAATCTCAGAAAGCAGCCACCACAGTTGAGGTAAGTCTCCCCTCCCCTCCCAGTGTGTAATTTTTATGTATTATATAAAATCTGATCACAAGCCTCTGTTACAGCAATTAACATAATTGGACACCAGTTCCAAAAAGATAGGACAGTATGAAAATTACCAATAAAAACAAAAAAGCAGTCATTTGTTGGGACTGGGCCAATTTAGGACTAATAATAACATGATGAGGAACAAGTGCTGTGAAACAGGTGAACCAATTATGTTATGATATTCAGTGCATTTCAAAGAAAGGCCTAGGCCTGCCTGAGCAACGATGCACCAGCAAATTATCCAACATTCCAGTACATGATAGCATTAAGAACCTTCATTAAACCCGTCAAATCTCATTGTATAAAGGGAAAAAGACAAAACCATCATCAGAAAACAGCATCATCTCTGAACTGTCATGCTTCTGTAGTGGATATCATGCTGTGGAACACTTTGATAAACCTTTGTCAATTAAAGCTATTTGTCGCTGCATTTACAAATGCAAGTTAAGCCTTATGGAAGCCATATGTCAATATTGTTCAGAGGCGTCAAAGACTTTGACTTTGATGGTCAGTGGCACACTGGAAACAACAGCTGTAATGTTCTTAGGGTCGAAAGGGAAAAGACCATCGAGGTTTTTATCAGCGTCAGATCTAAAAACCAGCATCGCTCAAGGTCTGGGTGTGTGCCAGTGCCCGTGGCATGGATGAATTGGATATCTAAGGGCACCATTAATGCAGAAAAATCTGTTCTTTGTGGAGCAACATATAGGACAACAACAAAACCTCATTCTGCTTAGATTACACATGCATGGCTGCTAAACACAGAACTTGAAAGTGAGAGTACTAGACAGGCCTGCCTGCTCCAGTTGAGAATGTGTGGTGCTTTATGAAGTGCAAAATATACAGTCAAAGACCAAATACAACCGCACAGCTGAAGAATGCTGGTGAAACTTGCACTTGACCAGCTGGTGTCTTTAGTACCCAAAAGTTTACAAAGTGTTATTTACAGAAATGTTGTTGCACATTGCTGAGCAATCAACTGTCCCAACTTTTTTTTGTAAGATTTGAAACGAATGCATATTTTTAAGAAACAATTAAATTCGCAAGGTAAATCATCAAACAATAAGTTGTCAAGTTTTCAATCTAGTACAATTTGAAGAGACGTCACAGATGATTCCTGTTTGTTTTTTATTGCCAATTTCCACACGCTTCCCTAGCACCTCACCCAGCTTTTTTTTTTTTTTTTTTTGGATTTGAGGTTGTATCTCATTGCCACTTCCTTGAACTTTTCCACATTCTGAGTTGGAGAAGAAATTGACTTAGTTGGGATTATCATCAATTTAGCAAATGGCCATTTGAATTGAAGACTGTGGTGGAAAAATCAGCAGCTATGAGACGTTATAGCAAACCAGGAAAAAGTGCCTCTTTACTTACTGTCTTGTTAGGGGAAATTGTTGATTAGTTACATAGCAAATTACAAAACATTTTTAATTAAAGCAATTAAACTGTCATGCCATTTCTAAATGAATCCATTTGTTAATGAACTTTTTTTTTTTTTTACATGAATGCAAACAAGAATTATTTTCGTCCTTTTAGAAGTTTTTAATTGCCATTAAAGTGATTTAGTGATAGATGCACATTCCAAAGTTTAATCAGATTATAATTTTTATTTCCTTGAAGCTGAGGACAGATGTTATTTTGTCTCTTGCAATTCTGTTAAGCCAAAGCCAGATGAAAATGTAAATAAGAAATGAATTCATAGGATTATGCAATTAATAGAATATCCTTTGCTTTTTTCTTTTTTTTTTGTCGTTGCTGTGATCTTCACGTTTTGCTAACATATATTTCTGTGGTTTGTTTTATGGAGATTTACATACAATTCATATTATTACTAGGAAAAAGCAAGAAAAATGAAAAGTCTTTTTCAAGAAAACGAAATCGAACTCATGTTGCATGTGTTATGCTTGCTACTGGTTGTTTGAAATTTCCTTTGGGATCAATGAAACATCCATCCTTCAATCCATCCATCCCTCAAAGTGGCTTTTATCTGACTTATTCGTTTCTCTAGCACTTCACTCAGAGTTGTTGTTGAGGTCTGACTAAATACGAGCATTGGAGGAACAAATGATTCAGGGTCATGTATTGAGACAAACATGAATTGTGCAATTGTATTAAAAGTAACATCAGAAAGTCTGCCAGTACTAACTCGATGATGGACAACACAAATATAAACGTGCAGCCGAAACACTGCGGTGGAGATAGCAAAAGACAGCAGCTGCAAAACTTTTTTTTTTTTTTTTTTGGCTTGCCTTTACATACAGTACTTTCAACATCTATAATAAAATCATTTATTGTAAGCCAGTAATACAGCTCACCTCAAGCCTGGTGAAAACAACGACTGCGTGTTTTTATACAAGCATCTTTCATGGATGTACACGCCTACTCATGAAAAGTTTCTCCCTATTGACTTTTTGCGCATGTCAGGACCCCTGTCCGCAATTGTCCCGCTCATATCTGAATGGCACAAAGGGCGTTGCATTACCAGATACCATTGCCCACATTAAAAAAAACAAAAAGTCATTGAATCACTCTATCAATTTATCTTAGTTATGAACAGCCTCTAAGCCAGGTATGGGCAAACTACGGCCCGGGGCCCACATGCGGCCCGTTAAATGTTTTGATTCGGCCCGCCAAACTTGAAAAAAATTAATAAATTAACCTTGTTAATGTT
>JAQQZS010000013.1:8764189-8776180 GCA_030068045.1 Platyallabes tihoni | reverse complement strand
CAAGGGCTCAACAGTGGCAACTTGGTGATGCTGGGGTTCGAACCCCCGACCTTCCGATCAGTAACCCAGTAACCCACCGCCTTAACCACCACTGACCATAATTTACATTTCAACTTAATTTAGAAACCCTTAGCATTATTGTTGGTCACTGGCTGGGAATCGAACCCGGGTCCTCCACATGGCAGGCGAAACACTTACCAATGAGCCACCAGGGCCGCTCACTATGGCCTTGGTGAGCATGAGCATCAAGCTGGCTCTGGAGAAGTACAGATATTGGCTGGGGGAGACAGAGGTCCCATTCCTGGTCTGGACCAACCACCAGAAGCTTGAATACCTGCTCTGAATTTTTTTATCTTGCACTTCCCTTTTGACTACGAATCTTGTTTCATATTTTTTTTAGATCTGTCACCTCGCTCTTAGATTTCTCGGTTACCAAACTTAGGCTTCTCCTTTTGACTATGGCTTTTATTTTGCGATTTGTCTCCGTCACCTTGCTTATTGATTACCCAGTTTTTAATCCTCGCATCCGCTTTATAACCACGGTCTCGTCTAATGTTGCAGTCACTCATCTGTGCTTGGATACTTCTTGTTTTTCTCCTCCTCATGACATAAACACTTTGTAAACAGTTTTTGTGAAGTACAATGCAGTACAATGCAGTTGGAATGCAGTACAATGCAGTTATATTGAAATGTGATTCCGTAACTTTGTAGTTATTGAACAGTTTATTGCTAAAATAGCCCTATATCAAGATAATTAACTACTGTAACTGCAGTTATCCTACACTGAAGTCCTGCAGTCCTGTACTGTACTGCAGTAGCTGATATCCTAATTAGGTTATTCTATTAGTAGTAGTAGTGGTAGTGGTAGTAGTAGTAGTAGTAGTAATTAGCTCACATTATTATTAATAGCTCACATACTGTATATTGTTCAAAAATAGACACTGCAGTGCACCAGATAAAATAACTTACAATTATATATAATATTTTCAGTGTGTAAGTGAATGTATAAATGTCTAAAAGCCGGTATATTGTAGGTGTGCATGTGGGGGTGCGGGAGAAATGAGTCTGTGCCACCGGTTTCAATGAATCAGTCCAGGAGCAAAAATGTCCTGATGAAGAATAATCCTAAGTTTGAAAAAATTTCACAGTCCAAGAATGTGGAAATGTTTGACAGAGTTCACCTCGCAAACTTAGTTGTGGAACCGAATCATTGGCGTTCCATTATTTCTTGTGAGGAAATTCGATCTGAGACAAAATTGCATAACCATTCACAATCAGCAGTTGCTTTATTTGTTGTCTTTTGTTAATAGAATCTGCAAAGCCTCAAACTCCACACGACACTCGGACCCTCCTAGCCCAGCAAACAATATCTAAATTGATTTCTAACTGAATCGCTGAAGTCAATACCGACTGCCAGCATTAAGTCATCAAATTCACATTAATTCTGAAATCCTAATTAATTAGGATTCATTTATTATTAGGGTAATTAATTAATTAACAGGGTTGTCATTAAAAGGCAAACTCAAGCCGTTATTTAGCAATAGTTTAGGACATAATAGTGACAGACAGATTGTTTCTCAGTAAAACATATAAGGTTGAGTATATATGGATTGTCTCCATTTTAAATTATTAAAATGTGTTTTCTACACATTCTAAACTCTTTGTGAATATTTTTCTCAAGTTGAAGAATGAGGACAAAATGTGTAGGAGACATTAATTCTCTTCAGGCTACCAGTTGCAGACCTCTGCCTTGTAATATATACTCAAAAATATACGTATACTCTACTTAATTAATAAAATGAATTGCAATCATTTTGTTGCATTATGTATTACACTACATCATACATTTGCATTGTAGAAATACTGTAAGTAATTTTTCATCTTTATTTAAATTATGTATACCTGTATGTTTTATTTGCAGCACAACTACTATATTAACAGCAGTAGCCATGCAGTGTGTTCATGTCCAAATAACTGCCTATGTACCGCAACTGTATGCAGTTATTTTTTGTAAGGGAACATGAAGCCTAACATTTTTAGATTCTTAATTGATTATTTATTTGTACAATGCCTAAATTGATACCAGTTTTGCAGCATTTGTGGTTCCCTTAATAACATAAATACAAGAGCAATTAATTTTTTATAATCATTTTTAAATCAGCCATCATCACTATTAACTGCTTTTGGAATTGAATTAAAACAGAAATAGATCAAAGAGGTTTATTCACACAATTAATACACTTTAGTCATCCTATAATAATATATAATTTTAAGCATAATCATAATTGAAATTCTTAGGTGGAAATGCTCCAAGTAGTGCGGGCACTCTCAAGAAGGCGTTATATAACAAAAGAATTCTTCCTCATTCCTGAGTAAAGAATATAATAACTGACAGGCATTTTCAGTGACAGTTTTAGGAGGTGCCCTGAGAGCGAGACAGTATATTACCGCCCACTGCATCTGCACACTATATCCGACTGACACTGTGTCTCTGTCAGTGAATAAACATGCATGAAGATCAGAGGGAAAAAGAGCTCAGGTAGGTGTTTGGTCAATAAATTTTTGTTTATGTTGATATTTTAAAACTAAAAAATGGGATTGTTCTACATGTTTCTTCCAAAATTATTTTCATATTAATGCATACAGTCCTTCTTTTATTTTTTAATAATAAAAAAATTCATTATAGGGCCAAGCAGGCCTGGGACGCTGCTCGGGAATCACCTATTATTGAAGATGAGCAGAAACCTCGCAAGTTACAGAGTTTCATTAATATCATCATATGTACTTTTGTTGGAATCTTGGTGTTTGGGCTAGCCTTCTTCAGCAAAGTAAGCCTTAATATAAAAACATACATACATACTGTACTGTATATAGTTTCTTGTTAGCAGTCACATATTTAATATTTTTGTTTGTACCTACATTACAGGCATCTCTCTTGCTATTGATAAACCTTTGCAGCACAACATCAACCACCATAGAAACCAAACCATATGCCCAGCTCTTCATTGGATGCCTTCTAATCGCTCCAAATGTTTTAATGCTGATCAAAAGCCTTTGGAAAATTACTTTTAAGGATTCAAAATCCCCATCCCCCCAAACTTTGATATGGGTAAGTGCAACTACGATCCAAATATGTAGGATAAGAATGATGTGACACAATCAGATATAAGGTCATACAAGAAGGTCAACCATCTCTATTAATCTTGTCACTCAATAGCAAAAAAATAATTTTATTAACTTAAAGATCTTATGACTAAGTAGTAGGATTTAGCAGTAGTCAGGCAATGATCAAACAATGTAAATAGGGCTTGGCCTTAGCTGAGTCAGGAAAAATGGAAACAAGATCAATAATAAGATCTCAACAATAATTAGGCTTAGTCTAGTCTGATACAAAAGACAGTACATATGCTTCATGACATGACCATTAAACCAATAATTATTTTATATTGTGTGCCTGTATGACTGGAACAGGTGTGCTCAATCAGTAATCAAGTGATGCAAACATGAATCAGCAATGGTGTACGGTTTTTGGCTGCCATGTCTGTGGGCCACTTTGTACGCTTGGAAGTGGAGTTTGACGCTTATTCTGACATGGATTTGACGGGAGTTTGTATGTTTGTAGAAAATCAAACAAAATCCCTTTAAATGTGACTAAAAATGCTGAAGTGTTGTTCACTGTTTTTCCTCTAAAATAATAATTATTATAAAACTTAACATCTTATACAAACCACTAATGAAATTCATGCCACACACCAGAATAGCTTAATTTATTTTAAGATTTGAGTTAAGGCACAATGGCAATTTATTTAGTTTATTTTGTATAATTATATATAAAAGATAGCTGTATACAAGGCCATTTGAAATTTGAAAAGAAATTGGCTGGATTATTAGTAATATGATAACATTTCATATTGATGTAATTATTTAAAAATAAATGGCAATCAAGTGTAGGTAGCATATATATATATATATATATATATATATATATATATATATATATAGCACCTTGGATAGAGCGGATAAAGCAGTATAATGAGTGAGTGAGTATTCAGTTTAACTGGATACATAAAATGTATTTAATTTTTGCTCTCTGCCATAACTATTGTCAAAATATACTGTATCTGCAAAATAATACTTAGACGTTACCGATTTATAAACCAGGTGTATACCAGGTGGTTTATACCCACACAGTTCTTTAAATTTTTTTTTTTTTTTTACACCCACAGTTCTATTCAACAACAGACAAACATTTAGAAAAACTTTTCAGGTAACCTGTCTGTGTTTTTTCTTGCATTGTCATTTATGCTATTTACAAATAGTTATAAGAAGAAATTATCTTCCAATTAATTAACCTAAATGATTTTTAACATTACTTCACTGATTTTTTAAAATACATGATTTTCAGTAGATACATGTGCAAAACAAAACATGATCAAAAACTATTTTGATATAAATTGGCTTACATTTAGGCATTTGGCAGACGATCTTATCCAAAGCGACTTACGTTTTTATTTCATTATACATCTGAGCAGTTGAGGGTTAAGTGCCTTGCTCAAGGGCCCAACAGTGGCAACTTGGTGGTTGTGGGGGGGATCTTCCGAACCGTAGTCCAATGCCTTAACCACTGAGCTACCCCTACCCTAGGCTTAACATGAAGAACACACATCTGGGTCTTTTAATCCTTCTAAAAATAGCATTGAATCGATTAGGGATTTTTTAAATGACTTTATTTTACTTAATAATCTAATTTTATGGGCTTTGTAAACGTATTATATTACAATTATAATACGTATATTACAATAATTCTCCTCCACTTTTATATAGCAGGGTTGACATTGTTGGGTTGTATTTTATAAACTGATTAGTCAACATTGTTTTGATTTTAATTTTAATTTATTCTGAATTGGTATTGAATTTAAACATTTTTAGGAAGTTATGCTATTTTAAAATATTTTAACAAAGAATGACACATTTCTTTGCAATCAAGCATTTATGGGGCTATCAACTTCGACAACTAAGAAATTCTAAATCACTCACTCACTCACTCATCGACTTATCGCTTTATCCGGTATACAGGGTCGTGGGCGGGCCTGGAGCCTATCCATCCCAGGGCACACATATACACACACTAATTCATATAGTATGGGCAATTTGGGAGCGTCAGTTATCCTAACCTGCATGTCTTTGGACTGTTGGAGGAAACTAGAATACCAGGAGGAAACCCCGCAAGCACGGGGAGAACATGCAAACCCCATGCACATAGACCAGAGGCAGGACTCGAACCAGAACCCTGGAGGTGCTAGGCGACAGTGCTAACCACTAAGTTTCTGTGCTGCCTAAAAATATACAATGCATACACATTTCATTAATAATTCACATTTCAAAATTCAAAATGTAATGTAATGAAAATAAGATAAGCAATTGTAACAATTTATGCATCGAATGATTAGCTTTTCTAATATTTTTAATATGTAATTGTTAGAACAGATAGACATTGAAATATCATTCATTGTCAACAGCAGATGAACATTCAGGCAATACAAAAGCGGAATATCAAAGGCACACAGAGAAAAAGAATCAATGCTGTTGCAAAACAAGATTACTGAAATAATTTGCCAGTGTCAAGTGTCTTTAGGTAGGGAGTGTGCTGATAACAAACAGGTTCACATAGCTAGTAATCAGGTGACAGTGCACTTCTCATTATGGCAGTAAGGGGGTGGGGGTGAGGGGGCTGTCTTTAAAGGTGTTGAAAGTGGAATTTGTGGTAAAAAAAAAAAATGTGGTAGAGAGACAAATTGCTTAAAAACTTTCAATTTCAGATTGAAAAGACAATTAGATATTCAAAAAGTAATAACTAAGTAATTGTAAAAAAAAAAAAAAAAAGTGGCCACTATACATGATGGATGCATTATTTCATGCGGTTCCCTTCCTATCACTTTGGAATAGGCTTAGTCTGAACTCATCAGACCACATGAACTTTTTCCGTTACTCCAAATTCCGTGGTTTATCCTCCCTATCACTAACAAAATAGATAATTCAGCATTAGCTATCCAGATATAATAATGTGTTGAAGGGTTGTTAATCCAATTCCAGTAATGTGAAATCTCCTTAATTCTTTTTTTCTTGGTTTAATGCTTAATGACTTAATTTCTTTTTTATTTACTTAACTTTTTGTACTCCTTGCCTATAAAACAGACTTTTGCTAAATGAAATTTGGCTCCTTTCCAACGTCTGTGTGTTGTAAGAAATAAACTAGAGTTTCAATAGAACACGTGTAGCTCATATCGAATCGTGTCAGCTGTGCTGGGTGTGGTCATGCAACTTGGTGAATCTACCTTTTAATGGAACTGATGGAATGTTCATTGGCACATGCAGTGGCCACCTTAAATGACATTTATTAATTACATACTAAAGTTAGGCATAGGGTGAAATATTACACATCTCTTAACTGTAAACAAATAACAGTGTCTCTGTTGATAAGGAGTGTGCTGATGACTAACAAGGATGAATATTAGTAATCAGGTGATTCATAAAAGAGACTGTGAAGTGCCGGTCCATGGTGGTCATGTTGATGTTTGATTTTTGTGGTGTGCCATGTTGATTTTTTAAATAATTTTTTTTTGTTTGTTTTGCTGAGGTCAAGTAAAAATTAATTTAAAAACACACATAAGACAGGGTCACTGTGTATATTATTTGAATCAAAATGTAGCAGGGCGTGTTTTTGCATACCATAAGGAAAATGTACTGATAAACTCTGTGTACAGTAAGTCCCCGACATACGAACAAATTCTGTTCTGAGAGCTTGTTTGTAAGTATATTTGGTTTGTAAGTTCAAAAAACATTGTCTAGGTACTAGGATGCACAGTATAAAATTAACATGTTCCATGATCTTTGCTCTTTAGAATCATGCAGATCGCTGAACAATTCATGTTAAAACAAACAAATGTTTTCACACAGCTATGTTTTCACCTCGCTCCATTTTCTTAATAAATTTCACTTTTGTCACCATCATTATTGCTTAGCGCTTCTTAGCAGTGCCAGCTTCATCGACCACTGCTTTTATGCTTGTTTCCAGACATCCTCGGACAATCATGTTTGCACTTTTTTTGCATTCTACTGTTTACACTAAGATCCAGTTCCCACTTCACACACATTCCATTGTATATATTGTTATATTTATACATTTTAGTGCAATTACCTTGTGTTTATTCTTTATTCATTATCTTTTGTTTATTCTTATGTTTATTCTTATGTTTATTATTGCTGCTGGTCTCTGTGAGCTATCAAACTAATTTTGTTGTATCACTACAATGACAATAAAGTCTTTTTATCTTTAGCTTTATCTTTATCCTGAGATGCATGATGCATTGTAAATATTTAATTATAAAATGATGATTATTGTTGTCTAGGTGCATTTTATAGAAATAAATGATAAATCTCCAGTACCACTAAGATTGTTTTAACATACAGTATATTTCCTGAGCCTTTAATGCACTGTTATGTTATTTATTACCCTTGAATTTAATTTGGCCTAAATTCATGTATCTGTGTGCAGATTGTTTCAGTGGAAACGCTGGTTGCTCTTGGATCTTCAGTTCTTACCCTGGCTGCTATGCCCCAGTTTGACATCTTTACCAACGTGATGCTTCTGAATGGCATTGCCACATTATCAGCCCTGATGCAGGTGGTGGCAAATGCAGTCTCACATGGAAGGAGACGACTTATTGTAACTTCATTAGCTGCTCTCCTTCTCCTAATTTCAGGTTTTATCTTCTTTGCTGTTAATTACATCAGACAGCAGAGCGGAATTCAGAACATGGTGCTGTTTGTGGGTTTAGCCATAGGAGGCACTATCCTGGTCTCTTTGAACTGGTGGGAGAACTATGCCATGCTTTTCCGTATCATCTTCTTCCAGAACACAATCCGTGACATCAAAAGTTCCTATAACCTTGTGAACATTCTGTCTAGCTCAGTGCGAATTATTGTGACTTTCACTGTCCTTGGAGCTTATGTGAAGGTCTCAAAACAGGATTGGTCATCGGTGCTGTCAGTCACGACGTTTAACAAAACCCTCGTCTTGAGCCTCTTTGCTATTCAAGTTCTGGCTTCAGCTCTGTGTCGGTACATGGCTGTGATTGCATGCAAAATGCACGCTGTGCGCCGCAGCTTCCTTGTTCCCATGATCTTCACATCTCCAGCCACATTGGGGGCCTTTGTGCTGGCTGTTTGGATTCCCTATCTGAACATGAATCAACAGGTCAGATGAAAAGAATATATAAGCAATTCTTTCTATCTATCTATCTATCTATCTATCTATCTATCTATCTATCTATCTATCTATCTATCTATCTATCTATCATCTACGATTATTTATTCACTAAAGAAAAATAATTTCTCTAAGACCTTAACAGGTTCTTAAATACAGTAAATGCTTTATTATTTAAACTTACTTTAAAATTACATGCAATACTGTGAAAAGACTTGCATATAGTCTATGCACCATATCGTTAATACAAATTGTGTATGTTTATCATGTCTGCATTACTATCCATTCATTATTTCCGAACATAACTTTGAAAATAATAAATAAATAACATTACAGAAAAATATTTGCATGTATGTAAAGAATGCAACATTGTACATGACAGGCCATTTTTCCAAAAAAAAAAAAAAAAAAAGAGCATTACATAGGCTCCTGGGTTTTGCATGAAAATAGAAAGGAGCAAGTGTGACAAAGTTACCAGAATAACTCATATCCTCCAGCACACTCATTAAAATATACACTTGTTCTTCTTACAGTACTGTGCAAAAGTAATGGGCTTATATAAAATAAAAAATATCAAATAAATAAATAAATAATGAGCCATAAGCAAAGATTAGAATATAATTTTTTAATAAAATAAACTTTTATGTTTAAAAAACATGTTTAGAGCACAAAAGAATAATAAAATAAATACAGGCAATATTTTGTGTGAAAACTCTTTGCTTGAAAATAATCAGTAGTTTTAGATACAGATTTGCGCAGTTTTAAGTAAACAGCTGGGACGTTTTACTGAGCAAGCTGGAGTTTATGTCAGAGTCTTCTGGTAACCTTACACACAACCTTTTCATCTAAAAGCTGGTCTGTAATGTAACGATGCTGATTTCTTTACATTCAAGCAAATATTATCCTGTAATATTGTTTATTTTTTTGTATTATTGTTTATTTATTCATTTTTATGTCTGTAAATATTGAAAGTTTTGTACATAATAATGCAGATATAATAAACAAATATAACTAAATGTGTGCTAAGGATAATATGGTGCCTAAGACTTTTTTTGCTTTAAAATGTCTTGGTGCTCACAGTACTGTACATGTGAATAAATATTGGTTTACGAGTAGTTTTGCAATTCTTCTTTGCAGAACACAATCACATTTAATGACTACTGTAAGAATTTTGTGATTGTGGAAGGCACAGCGCTTGGCATCATGAGACTGATGTTAAGTGACTTAACTCGTGGCATGTGTCAGCATATCCCGGACAAGGAGTCTACAGTGGGTTTTGGCCTGCTTGGATCATCTTTGGTGAGCTGGTGGCTTGGACTGGTGCTCTCCACACTCTACATTTGGTTCTTAAACACTGAACGCATTGCCAGGACAAAGGACCTGTTTGTGCGCAACCTTTATGAAGCAGCATTCATTGACCAGTCAATGCTCCTAAATGCCAAGTTCGAGATTGTGCTTCAGTCAAAACCTATCAAGTAAGTAAAAGTGTACATGTACTTATTTTTATGTATAATGACAACTGAATTAGAATTAATTAACATTCTTACATTAACAGGGAAAAGGAGAAGGTGACCATTTACCTCTGTGCAACCATGTGGCATGAGACTGCAGATGAAATGTTGAAGATGATCATCTCAATGTTCAGGTATTCTAATGGTATAAAGAGTTTCATACATGAAAACTTCCTTGATGAACTCAAAATTAATGTTTTCCATATATTTTCTCCAGGCTGGACAAATTCCGACCAAAGAAAAACAAATTTAATGATGTTGTTTTTGAGTCTCACATTTATTTCGATGATGCTTTTTTGACAAATGACAAGGACAACAAGGACAGCAAGTGCCGTGTCAATGAATATGCTGAGACCCTGGTGGAAGTCATCAAAGAAGTTTATGTGTAAGCTGCAATCTACTGTATAGTATAATGGCTGTAAAAGACCTGTCTTAAGTACCATTCACTGTATTTTGTATGTGAAATGTAGTCTGAAATCTAAAAGAAAAACGTGTGTGTGTGTGTGTGTGTGTGTGTGTGTGTGTTCTGATAATATACAGCATATTCACAGAGGATAACAAAAGTGCATTTAGGGACAGAAAGAAACTTCCTAACCAGAAAATCTTCCGGACTCCATATGGCTGCCGTGTGCAGTACACGTTTCCTCATGGCAACATCCTGTTTGTTCACTTTAAGAACAAAGAACAGATCCGCCACAAAAAGAGATGGTCTCAGGTGAGACGCAGACTCCATTGTGATAGAGTTATTTTCTACAATTAATATTCTTAAGAATCATAGCGTACTGGTAAGGTCTGACTATACTGATATGACCACATACCATTATAACTTATTCATTCACTAGTGTAAATGATGAAGACAATTTTTTTTTTTGTAATTTTGTGAGCGACCCAATAAATACAGGTAGTTCCCGACTTACCAACAGGTTTTGTTTCAGGAGCACGTACTTAAGATGGATTTGTTCTTAAATCTGACAAAGTGAGTCTTATATACCTTTGACATGAATATACAATGTAAATTACTTAATCTCTCTCCCCTTTCCCCACACTGTCATCATGTGGCCAAAAAACGTAACTGCACATAAGAAAATTAATCTCGCACATGAAATACAACAGTTTTGTCTCTGCGCCTTCAAATCATGAGAGGATTCTCGGATGACATTTTGTCTCAGAGCTGTTTTCCACTGTATTGGACTGTAACAATATTAGGATTATTCACCATCAGGACAGTTTTACAGGACAACCATTTTCTATCATTGTGCTTCCAGACTGATTCATTGAAACAAGTGAGGCAGACTGATTTCTCCCGCACCAACACACGGACACACATACAATATACCGGACCATAGGCATATTATACATTCACTTACACACTGAAAATATTGCATATAATTGTAAATATTGGTATCTGGTGCACTGCAGTGTCTATTTTTTATTATTATTTTTTTTTACAATACACATAATCTACTTACACCGTTTGGATATAGGAATGTTCATAGAACCACGGTCCATTCGTATCTGTAGAAAGTCGACACTGGAATGTTCAGAAGTCGGAGACTACCTGTACCTTTAAACACAGAAAGAAAAATGGTCTTCATATAGCCTAAGAGCAAACAAACAACAGATGTAATTATTGGCTGGGATCAAGATCACTAAGATAGTAACCTTATGCCAATACACAGCTGATTCTGTTTCTTTTCATTAAAGATCATGTACATGTACTACCTGCTTGGCTGGAGGCTGCACAAGAACTACTATATTATGTATAAGCAGGGGGAAGTGCATTTATCAAATATTGAGGACCAACTAAAGGTATGTGTTACTACCCTAGAAGAACTGCTTACAATTTTCAAATAACGTAAAATAACCTAAAATTCTGTTTCTCCATTAGAAAGCCAAAGAGAACACATACATTCTGGCTTTAGATGGAGACACGGATTTCCAGCCTTCAGCTGTCATGCTGTTAGTGGATCGGCTCAGGTTGTACCCTGAAGTAGGAGCTGCTTGTGGCAGGATCCATCCGACTGGCACAGGTGATTAATAAAACACAGTAGAGGTTGTAGCATGTATTGGGTCCTGGGCAAACTCCCTTCCAGTATATACTGTATACATAAAAGTTTCTTTTGTAGACATGAGCATATTGGGGGCAGTGGTGGCTCAGTCGGTTAAGGCTGTGGGTTACTGGGTTACTGATCGGAAGGTCAGGGGTTCGAACCC
>JAQQZS010000013.1:8588174-8606268 GCA_030068045.1 Platyallabes tihoni | reverse complement strand
GCGGGCACTCGGCGCCTGTGATTAACCCCTTACACGCCGCTCAAACATAGACATTTTTCAGACCGTGGTATCGGTCCTCGGTATCGGGGGACTTTTAACGAGTACGAGTACTTGTGGTATCAAATATTCTAGTTCTTAGAATATTTGAATTAAATTTTATTTTTTTTATCTAATTTAAAAGCAATATAAATTCATGTGCATTTTATATATAAAAGTAATATTTATAATAGAGATGAACCGGTCAATCAGCCAGTTATATTGCTGTTTCTTTATAATACTGCAGGTGGTACACTTATTTAGGAGTGTGTTAGGAGTGAATTATTATTTAGGAGTGTGTTAGGAGTGAATTATTATTTAAGAGTGTGTTAGGAGTGAATTATTATCTAGGAGTGTGTTAGCAGTGAATTATTATTTAGGAGTGAATTATTATCTAGGAGTGTGTTAGGAGTGAATTATTATCTAGGAGTGTGTTAGGAGTGAATTATTATTTAGGAGTGTCTTAGGAGTGAATTATTATTTAGGAGTGAATTATTATTTAGGAGTGAATTATTATTTAGGAGTGTCTTAGGAGTGAATTATTGTTTAGGAGTGTCTTAGGAGTGAATTATTTGCTAGGTTTGTTTAGAAATAATTATAGCGGATGAAAGAGACACATGCTGCTCAGTAAAAATGTAGGTTTCTTTTTGTCTCATTTAATTTTAAATGTTAAATTCTTATATTTGAAATTAGCTTGTATTGTTTAAATGCCGTGCTTGGTTTTTAAGTGAGAAACAGGGTAGATGGAAAAGGGAATGTCCTACATTTAATTAATCATTAAACTTTAAAAGGTTTAAAAGTGTTACACAATCTAGGAAAAAATAATAATATCGAATAGGGATATTTATAAAATTATGATAATTGTACTTTAAATAGAATTGGCACCTAGGGGTTGTGATGATATATCGGGTGGTGATTATTGAGTCCCATCTCTGACTAATATTGTAAAGAAAATTCTTATAGGTTGATAAATTGATATTCTCCTCAAAATTTGATTGGATAAACTCAAATTTGGAAACAGCCGCAAATTCGGCTCAAATGCGCATATTCCATGACACCTTCCTTTGGTATTGATTGCAGAGAGATGGGTCTTGTATCATTTGAAACCTGCTGAAGAGCTTTTTAGCTGTTATAAATAGTTGCGTAACTGCGTGACCTATAATTGGTTGGTTATTATAATGGATAATCGATATCTACCAAGCTCTGTATGTTTTTCTCTGTGGGTTGTGCAGGTCAGTACTTTACAACTGCATTTAGATGAATAATTGATCTAAATTTGATTTGATGCATCACTGATGGAACACTGAGTCACATTTTTGCATTGAAACGCAGAGTGTCTATCATGCATCCTTAAACCCCTATCAGGTAATTTGTATTAATTAGGAAATACCATTAAAAACTGTCACTGAAAAATTATCAAATTTTCTTTGTATTCAGTGCAATGCTTTCCTTTAAACACCGCAATATAATGCAAATAGAGAGTAGGACAAAAGTCATGATTTTTCTTTTTTTTTTTTTACTCCTATATAATCAGTAATAGATTTTTACTGAACTGTGGTAACACTTACATTTTTTATGGTTAAATTTATCAAGTGTGTTTGCAGATTTTCTGCTTTAGTTCACCTTTAACCTTGCCCTCAGCAAGTCTGCATACTTTGCATATTCTTGCAAATAATCAAACCAAGTGCTGCAGGAAGAATACATTGAGAATGCTCATTAAGCCTGAAATGAGAATGTGATCAGAAGTGTGAAGGTATTTGTGTATAATATACAATATTTGTCTGTTTCTCCTGTGCACAACACTGATTATATTCAGCTAACTACATCCAGTGTCCGGTTTTGGTTCCCGCCTCAGGGTCTGTGTGCATGGATGGAGTTTGCATGCTTGGTGGTTTCCCTCCGGGTGTTCCGGTTTCCTCCCACAACCCAAAGACATGCAGATTAGGCTAACTGGCGTTTCCAAATTGCCGGTAGTGGGTGAATGAGTCTGTACGTGTGTGTGCCCTGCGATAGATTGGCACCCTGTCCAGGGTGTACCCCACCTTGTGCCCTAAGTCTCCTGGGATAGGCTCCAGGCCCCCCTGTGACCCTGTGTACAGGATAAAGCGGTATAGACCATGACCGTGCCATGACCGTCTTCATCTCATTACATGATATAAAGACGACTGTATATGGTCTTTAACAGAATTAAGCGAACATTGCTCAATACTGTACACTGGCTTCAGACTAAATGGTTTCTGGCCTTGTATTGAGGTTCCTGGCTTTGATCTGCACACTGCAATTAAATGGAGCTTAGTTTGTGCTAACTCGATGACGAAATTGCTGGAGCATTTCTTCACCATTCACTTTAGCCAAGCACAACACAAAGCTATCAGACCGTTATACGATGTTGTTGATTCAGGTCTGTGAATGTTCAGAATGTTGACTAAGCTTTTGAGAACTTTTGCATTTCTTGGCAACGCGATCTAACCTCTATACTTATCGGAGCATTGAACATTTAACAGTTGCCACTTTACATCACATGGAGCTTGGAATCAGGCAAGCATGGCACACCAAGCCAGCCAATCTGAAGATTTTTTTTAGGTCATATGTAGCCGTCATTTTTCAGTTAAGAGATGAACAAATGTTTGGATTGGAATTCTGAGTAGGTTCGGAATTCCATCCATCCCTCCATCTAGGAGCTTCTGTAGTCCAACTAGGGACTGTGGAGGACTCTTCACTGATCTCCATTTTTTAATTATTTTTTTATAATAAAAGTTGAAATTCCATTCGAAGTGTCATCATTTATAAACACAGAAAATATTTTTTGGGTTGTAGTAAAGATGTAAACCATTGAGTGTGAACAGTGCCTTTTTAAAAAATGTAGCATTGAATATTATTATCAAGTAGCATTGAATAATATTATCAATTATATACCAGTAAACTGGTAACAGAACCAGGGGCACATGCCCATCTACACTACTCACAGGGTCCAAAGGCAGTGCCAATCTATCACAGGGCACATTCTCACACACACACATTCAATTTGGAAATGCATGTCTTTGGGCGTTGGAAGGAAACCCAAAGTGCCTGGAGGAAACCCACCACTCACGGGGAGAACATGCAAACACCATGCACACAGAGGTGGGAATCGAACCTGACCTTGGAGGTGCAAGGAGACGGTGCCAAGCACCAAGCCACCATGCCGCCGGTAGCTAAAACAATGCCGTGCAAAACTGATCCATTAAGGCTAGGAATCCCAGTGCCTGACCCCGGCCGGTTTTGATGTTAATGTGTTTAATGTTATGGCTGATCACGCATATGTACACGCATTTTGAAATTGGAAAGAAACAAACAAACCAAGCAATAGTATTTTTATTAAACCAGTAATCCGAGTAACGATCCAAACGGAATAATGCGTTCATTAATCATACGGACACCTCGGTGTCTGAGTTGATCCAACCCAAATTACTTCTCAATCAGAACAGGTGTAAACCTTTAAGAATCTGTTCAGTAGGTAAATATTCGCCATGTGAACACCTGATCCGATCATTTCTCTCTCATCGGAATAAATACATTCTTTCTGCTCATTAAGGGGTTAGTGGTCATTATTGTCGCCTCGCACCTCCAGGGTCCGGGTTCGATTCCCACCTCGGGGTCTGTGTGCGTGGATTTCACTTGTTCTCCCTGTACTTTTAAACGTAGTAAAGCATTTAACCAATTATAGATGAGACTAAATGCTTGTAGCAAATCATTATGCAGAATATGGGATTTTTCAGAAAAGATAAATTACATGCTTAACAGCAGGCTTTCTTTGCGCATGTCAAAAGAAATTACATTCGGATTAAATGTCCATCTAATTAGATCCATGTAAAAACAGTTATGTTAGAACCTCTCATCAGAATGATTCCAGTTGGATTGAAGAAATATTTATACATAGCTAGAGTTGCACATACCAGAGCCAAGCCACAGTGTTGTAGTTTATGACCTAACAGTAAAAAAAAAAATGCATTGTCGCCCCCTGAACCAAAATCACATTGAAATATAGGGCGCCAAACAATTCCCACTACTATAGCGGAGTTTTCATGCTCTGAGCTTGTGATCCTACTGATTGAGTTCAAATCCCAGGAGCACCAGCGGCCCCTCGCTTTCTAAATTATAAGCCAGATTGGATAGAAGCATTTCCTAAAGGTGTAAATGTAAATGTTTCAGGAGTGCTTCATTCCTGTGTGCGTTCCTGGAAATGATTTAAATAAGGTCTCTGTAGAAGTGTCTCTGTCTATTACATGCTTTTTGTTGGGACGGGTTATTGCTGGGTTGCACAATTTCTTACCCCCCAACCCCGAACCCCCCCCCACCCATACTGCAGCGTCAGTATTTCCCCTATACCACTGCATCAGCTAAAAATATACCCTCTCTTCCTGTACCTCTCTCTCCTAGTGTTTTCTTGTTTGTCATAACCTCATGTGTCATGGTCTTAATAGAGGTACAGCCCGTAATCCGTATTTGTGTTTTTAGGTTAATTATTTATTTTTTTTAGCATTTCTTTGCTGCACTTCTGTCTAATACGTAATTCATCAATAACTGCTATGGCATGTAATATGGAAGAACAATATTGCTTGTATCCTGAGGGCATATTTGGCCTGTCTGGCAATGAACTCGTGGCAACTGCTGTATTTTTACTCATGAAACCACAAAATCGATGGTGTTCGACCACTGAACCACAGAAACCTAAACATGGAGATGACCGATAACACCCATGATGCATAAATATAGAGTGAAGTTCCTGACTTTTAAAGGGAAAGGAATGCTCTCTCTCCATGCTTACACTGGCATTTCTCCTTCTTTTTGGGCAGGGTTTAAAGCATGTGAGCAGTTGAATGCTGCGTATTGGAGTATGTTTGTGTATGTATGCGTTCCTCATGTTTAATAGCAATGTCATTGTTTCCCTGTGGGTGTTTCTGTGTGCCAGAGAGAGAGAGAGTGCTCTTGGTGCAGAGGCAGCATGCTGATGGCCTTATTCTTTGCTGCTGAGTTTGCCGGTATATAGTCCTAAACTATGTCGGGATAGTATTTACCTTTTCAGCCAGCGTTTTGTTCACAGTGTCAGCCATTATACGGCGCCCCTGGAGCAGATGGGGTTAAGGGCCTCTCTCAAGGGCCAACCTGGGGCTTGACCCGCTGACCTTCCGATCAGTCACTAAGAGCCTCAAAACACTAAGCCACCACCCCTTAAGGGATACCTACTACATAAATTTTGAATCTACATTTTAAATTAACATAAACTGTAATTAATAAATAAATAAATTTAAAAAGCTAGTATCTGTCCACTGGGTGGCTGTATAGAGCAATAAACTTGTATAAAAAACTGCAGTTACTGACAATGTGCAAATGATATGGAATATTTATTAGCAAGTTCACGCAATCATTTTTCTTCTCAAAATGATTAATGGTGAATGAATCTTTTGTCCTTACTTGACATTGTCTGAGAAGAACACGGCATAGTTTAAAGGGTCAGATTTAATGAGAGCCATAGCAGATGCAGAGATTGGTTTCATGATTTTTGGTTTAATGATAATTAATAATAATAATAATGATGATGATAATCATGGGCAATGCAGAACAAGCTTATGATCAGTAGGTGGTCCAGTTACTCCATTAAATACATGGCCATATATAAAAAGTGATCTTATTTCTGCACCATTCACCCACTTTGGCTGTGAATGGTCAGGAATTAAAATAGTAATTATTTTATCAGTGTTTAGCTCTAAAGTACTTTGAACAGGGTCGCCTTAGGGGGGAAAAAAAGAAAAAATTGGACATCCCGGCTGTTGATCATGCTATACCTGGAAAAAGATGTCACAGTTGTAGTCCTACCAACAGATGGCGCTCTAATACATCTCGGCTATATCAGCTCATTGCCAGAATGGCAGAGTGACCCTACATAGGTGTTGCTTGAAAATAAAATGTGTCAGGCGTGTTTAATAAATCGAATATTATAACAATCGACAGTTCATTTCCTTCAGTTGAATACATTTAAATAGTCATGTAGTTTTACCCTTTCAGTTTGCAGATGTTAATGTAAAGCAGTGTTTTACAGAACCATTGATGTATATATATTTCCTTGTTTTCAGGTGTTCTCTTGAAAAGGGGCTGATGAGTGCATCCAAGCCGTGAGAGGTCAAAATGACGTCAGTAGCCGCCGATTATGACCACATGGAGATCCAGCAGCAATACACCGAGGTCAACAACCGCTGGGACGTGGATGAGTGGGACAATGAGAACAGCTCTGCCCGTCTCTTTGAGCGCTCTCGCATCAAGGCCCTTGCAGGTAAGTAAAGTAAAATAGTATTATAATCACTAATTAATTAATAAAATTTCAAATATAGTTATTACTGAAGATGGCTTAGTGGTTAGCACTGTGGCCCCGCACCTCCAGGGTCAACGGTTTTATTCCTTCCTCGGGTCTGTATGAGAGCAGTTTGCATGTTCTCCCTGTGCTTGGTGGGTTTCCTTCAGGTTCTTTGGTTTCCTCCCACAGTCCAAAGACATGCAGTTTGGGTTAATTGGTGTCCTCAAATTGCCCATAGTGTGTGAAAGAACACGTGAGTGTGTGTGGCCGGTGATGAATTGGCACTTTGTCCAGGGTGTACCCCTGGGATAGGCTCTAGGCCCCCTGCGATCCTGTATACAGGATAAAGCAGTATACGCGATGAGTAAGTGAGTGAGGGAGGAATTGCTGAGTCTTGGACTACTTTAATGCTTTTTAAATTCAGTGATTTTATTTTTTTATTTACTTTTTTGCTTTTGTTTTCTTAGACTAGAGATTGTTGTTCAGAAAAAGTCCCCGGATATAAGCAATTTTTAAAATTCTTAATGGCTCCAGCAATCGTTTACTGTCAGAATGATGTGTTTTTCCTTATCGTGATGTTTTATGTGTACATTAAACGAAGCTCTTGATAGGTATTTGCATGATTCTTAAAATCATTGCTGTGAGATGGTTGGCTGATTGAATGATCTCAAGAACGAGTCGGTGTGCTTGCTTCTCGACCAGTGTGGCAAGGTGTTGTAGGACTCCAATGCTACTGCCCTTACTGTGAAGGGATGTACTTGATGAGCAACAGTTTTTAGCTAAGTGGTACACGTGAAAGTCAACATGAATACCAGGACCGAAGGTTATACCGAATAACATTGCCCTCATCATTATTCTGGCTTTGCCGGATTGTCTTCGCATCCTAGTGCCATCTCTTCCGCAGGTATGTAATGCACGCACCTTCTTCAGTTGTGCCACGGTCCAGTTTTGATGCACATATGCACATTTTTGACATATGCAGCCCCATGCACAGCATCCTAACTCCTTTGTATAATAGACAGCATTGACTTTTTCAGGTGTTGTTGTCAGTTTCCTTATTATAGTACCTTGGATCACTTTATCATAGCACTTTGGAACACTACATGCCTTGAAGATGTTTTGGCGCAGTCATCTAGCCATCCTTATTTGGCCCTTGTCAGAGACACTCAGATCCTTAGCTTGTCCTTTTTCCTGCATTCAGTACATCATCTTCAAGACTTCACTTGCTGACTAAAATATTGCGCCCCTTGGCAGTTACCATTGTACTGAGCTAGTCATTGTTATTTATGTTTTCAGTTGGTGGTTTTAATGTTGCGTCTGATCAGTTTACTTTTTTTGGTTCAGTCTCTCTTCTATCTCAGGTATCCTTTTATCTCTTTTAGATGGGCTGTGCAATTGTATGACTGCTGAAAATTAGAAATGCATGGTAGTATTTCAGCTACAAGAGGTTTCTAAAAAAAAAAAAAGACACTTGCCATCCATTAACCTTTTTTGCTAGTCTCACAGCCATGTTGCTGTTGTGTATACCGGCTCACTGAATAGCAGATGATTCTACTCAAGTTCCATACGGGAATCTAAATAATTTACGTGCGCCTTAAATATGCAAGAGTTACTGAAGCTTCATGGCTCACTTCATGGTCTTACACTCTGCCAAGGCCTTTCACTGCCATATGTTGCTGGACACAGTTGTTTCTTCAATAACTGTTCTTGATATTTTAGTTTCTTATGTCATTTAGCCTTTAAGTCATCAGTTTAGCACAATTTTGCTTTGGATTTGCTTAATCATTGTTGGTGTGTGGAAATGTTGGAGCTTTTAATACTTAAGAAATCTTCTAAATTTAGTTTGGGTTTACTTCAGCTTAATTAGTCAAAAGTGAACAGTTAAAATAAACATCTAGTTTAAAAGTAGATGTAAAAGCTCAATAAATATTGGTCCCATTCATTAAGGGAGATGTATTTGTTCTTTTACAAACTGCACCAGATGATTGATTGAATGTTAATGGAAGAACCTTGGTGCATTTCAGAACTCATTATTGCATTAGTCCTTGTTTGTAATACAATGGACGAAGCTCACTGCAGAGGGAAGCGAGTTCAGACTGCAAGTCACATGCGACAAGGTTGTGTCGGCATACGTCCGCTCTTGGAGTCGATCGCCGACTGGGCCGTGCTGAATAATTAAAAACCAGCTTCATCCCACAAAGACACTTTATTCTCCTGCCCACCATCCTACTGCTTTTCCTTAAACATTCCCTTCATCCTTTTGCTGTGCTGTGCATAAACAAAAGCTGTAAGGTCAGCCGTCGTTCAGTGCTTGATTAACAGCTTTATAGTGAATTACGGAACTGGATCTGATCCTGTTTCTTAGATATGCGACATACTGAAAGTCAGATAGACAAATGGTTACAGCAGGGTGCAGCTGAATAACGGTGTGAAATTCATCAAGGCAGCACTACATGTTTGTTGCTGGTGGTCATGTCGAGGGCTCAAATCCAAATGGATGTCAAATGATTGAGGAAAGCATATATATTTTTTTTATTCTCAGTCACTGATGGCATGACATTTTGCTAATGAAACAACTTTCAAAACCTTGTAAGAAGCTTAATGTTACTGGAAAAAATATTACTGATATTCATGTGCTATTAAGAAGTGAAGTTCAAACCATGAATCACAGTATGCAAATTGATCATGAAAATCTAAAATGTCATTCATTAATTCATAAGTGGTTTCGGGAACTGTTTTGCTTCATCTCCTGTTTTCATTCCTTTTTGTTTGCATTTTATGTGATGCTTACCAGCATGAATTCTCTTATCTTACCTACAGTACATCGCCTACATTTTAGATAATTTCCTAGGAAGCTAGTTATTTAGCTACCTAGCTATGATACAATTTTTGATTTTTTTATTTGACATGATGCTAATTGGTAATTTAGGAATCTCTTTTTTTTACCCCCTCATTTATTCATAAAAAGTTGCTAAAGCCTTTTGTTTGAATCCTGAACAAATTTCTTGATTGTGAATGGAATCTTGTTTATTTTTCTTTGTGACTGACTAGCAGCTCTCTGTCTAAAATGGTGGCTATGTGTCTAACTAGCTAATTATTATTATTATTATTATTATTATTATTTTGTAGAGTAGCTTGAATCCTACTTCATTAATGAATTGGTTGTGATGCTGGTATCACAGCAACAAGTACCTGAGTTTGTGTACAAAATAGTATTCCTCTCTTTAGCTAGCTACATCATATGAAGCTGCTAGCTTTGTAGCTAATTCTCCATCCAGCAAGCTATACTGTACATTTAACTAATTTGTTAGCAGGTAAATTTGCTTTTTCATATGTTGACAATTGAATTATTGAAACAATTGAATTAGAAATTTTATTTTGCTAGCAAAATTTTTAAAATACATTTTCCTCAGGTGTAGCTGGTGTGTTCCCAACTGCACAAATCATGCTTCAGTAAGACTATAGATCAAGTCAAGTAGTCTTTTATTGTCATTTTAACCATATTTACACTACCGCTCAAAAGTTTGAAATCACTTGCAAATTTTTTGTTTTTGTTTAGTGATTTTTTTTTTCTTCTACATTCTACAACAATACTGAGGATTTCAAAACACATGTGGAGTAAGGTAATTATGTAACAACAACAACTGCAGTCAGTTGTTATTTTATGACACGGAGATCATCTGTTCTGGAATAGTTCTTGAAGGAACAGTATTGTCAAATGCATTTTCAAAAACCTTCGCGCACCATGATGAAACGGGCTCTCATGAAGACTTTCCCAGGAAAGCAAGACCAAGACTTATCTCTGCTGCAGACGAGAAGTTCATTTAGAGTTACCAGCCTCAAAAGTCACCAATTAACAAACAGCACCTTAGTTTAGAGTCACATCTCAATATTAACTGTTCAGATGAGATTATTGTATATTTTGGATCCCTTCAGCATTGCTTTATAATGTAGAAATAATAAGAATTAAAAAATAAACCATGGAATGAGAAGGTGTTCAAGCTTTTGACTGGTAGTGAACCTGTGGTTCTTGATAAAAACTGTGTTTAATGGATATGGTAAGTGGAAGAATTTTGAGAACATATAATAGTAGGAAATACTTTGTAGAAAATCACTTCCTGAAATTTAATTTAACTGAAGAGACACATTTCTGTTTAGATGAATTCCAACATAAATACTAGGCTGAATAAATGAACCACTTTCTATGTGCTGATCTTTACTTGTTTTTTAGCCAGTTATCTATTTTGAGTGATTTTCTTCTAATTTGCTAAAATATATAATATATTTTTGTTCAAACAAGTATTGGTGTGGGTTTTCGAAACATGCATATAAATTGAAACGGATACCTGAGAACAGTGCTGTCTTGCTTAACTGAGCCTGTCCATGCTCTGACTGCTCCTCTTGAGCTAAAGTGCCTGGTTTCACCTCAGTTCCAAATAAGAATTTTTGAGGTAAATTGAACCTGACGGCAAGAAACTGAAAACTGACGGGGGGGGGGGGTCCAGGAATAAGTGTGTTTGTTCAGGAGAAATCGAGATGATGACTTGTTTTACTGGGCCGGATCTGAAAGTAAGAGGTTAGGAGGATTGACTTTCCTGAAAAGTGCAGCTGATGCAACGATGAGTGTGGACTATTGTGCCGAACGCATCACATGCATATCGAGCTCAATAATTCCCCCGCTTTGTTCCACCACTCAAAAGCCACTGCATTTTTGTCTGGCCCACATATTCGTGTGCAGCAGTGAGAAAAATAAAAAAAAAAAGAAGCGGGTTGCTCTCATTTTGTCTTCCCATAAAGGATGTGTCAGACTTCAGCTTGGTCAGTAATAAAGCCTTTTTATATCAACATTTCCTGCTGTCAAACATAAAAAAAAAAATTTTTGTCTGTGTTAAGAACTCCAGCTGTGTTTGGCAGTAGACAACATCCTGCTCATCAACACCCCCCCACCCCCCCCCCTTCCATGGTGAAGTGGTGTAGCCCATCATCTCCTCCTTGTCTCTCCCTCCCACTTCCCTTTTTTATGCTTTTTTATGCTAATTCACTACTGAACACACATCCCATGATAGGCTGCCTGGGCTAATGCCAAGCCCCAGGCTCCACCCCTTATTTCCTCGCGGCTAGTGAAAGGTGTGCTCTGTTTTATTCAACACTGTGTTCAGTGTATGCTTGAGTCCACTGCACATATGCTCTCTGATTCTCGGTCTCAGGGATGACACATCATGGGGGTGCTCTGTTTTTTTAACATTGTTGGAGAGGAGAAATCATGATGTCTGCTGGTCATTGAGCATCGTTTGCAGAACAAGCTGGATGCTTAGACAACCTCAAGACTGGTTCGTTGGATGAGAGGGGTTGGTAAGACAACACGTTACAGTACTTTCTAGGGCGCCGATGGAGCTTCAGAGGGCTACAAGTATGCCTGGACCCCTGTCCCCTGGACCTTTATCTCCTGGACGAGTTTCTCCTGGTCATCTCTCCCCTGAGCACCTATCTCCAGGGCCTGGACCATCGTACCAAAGCTCTAGTCCCGGTTACGGCGCAGCTGCTTTTAACTATAACCAGATGGAGGGTCGATTTAAGCAGCTGCAAGGTGAGTAAAGTAGGCTGTGGATAACTATATGGATGGACAGAAATACTTGTCGGGAACAGCACTTTATAACCCAACTATCCTGTGCTGATACTGTACCTTAGAGAGTGGAACGTGAGAGACGCAGAGAGAACCAGGATCAGAAAGACCTGATGAGGAGGTTTATCACCCTCTGAAATATTAATGAGAACCAGGAGGGGATGAGGAGTAGCTTGGGTAGTTCTCTGGTCTGTGTGTGTGTGGCCTGTATACTGTATGCACACTCGTGTGTCAGGTTATCCAAGCATGTCTGCTTCTCTCTGGACAGTGGCAATATCACAGAGATTACAAGAGTATATTCTTGCCTCCACACAGCTCTGTGTAGTACGATTGGGCCAGCAGCCTGTTAAAAGTTCCACAACTTACTGTATATAAATAAATGACAACAGATTAGTTTATAGCTATAAATAAGAAGAGAGAGTTTAAATAGATTCTTCTTTTTTTTTTTAGAACATTCTATAAAGTGTCTATTAGGAATAAAAGGAGAAGAAGATCCAGTAAATAAGCTTTCCATGCCCTAAAATATAATTAAGTTAACGAAAAAAATGCATTTGGTGTGCTGTGTTCCTTTACGGTCACAAGTGAACAGCTTTGCATCCTCTCAGTAGTAATATATGCCCATGTCTTTTTTGACACATGGGTTCTAATTAATCGGTGCTCTTTGCTTTTGGCATCTCTGTCCGAACTCTACCAGATGTCCTTGAATGCCTCCCTAAAGACTAGATCTAAAGATTTACACATTTTCATTTTTAAATTCTATGAATTTTTATAATTTGTAGATAAGTTGGTAATTGAGATTAAATCAAGCTTCACATGTTTAAGGTGCATTTAATTGATAGAAGATGGGACCTTAGGTATTGAAATCGCCAGGGATCACCTGATAGTATATTATCATGATACCTACAGTAGGTACATTATTACATTCAATAATAAAAAATTCTTTGGAGTTAGCATGTCGATCCATGAAATAGCATTCAAAAATCCTGATGCGTAACTGAATTGATTGTTTTCCCCCTATCTCTATAAGCCATTAGAATTGCAGTGGTAATTTGTGCATATATAATATATAAGGCAGACAGGTGAATGACAAGTCTGATCAATGGAAATTTTGAAAGCTCAAGGGTTTCAAACTGACATCCAAGTTTTATCCTTGCAGAAAAGGTCTGCAGTAAAATAATTTCCTTGGAAATGTGAACCGATAACGAACATTCTTTCATATTGGGTCAGTTGTAGCCTGTGAAATGCTTTAAGTGATTGGTCATCCATTAATGAAGGTTTGTCTCAGGTTGCACCCTGATTACCATTCCTTCCACTTCCTTCCACCGAGAAGTCCAGACCAGCAAGGCAGACGTTGGTGCACATCGGCACGCTCGTCTCCTTTCCTATATTTCTTCACTTTTTCTCCAATGAATTGAGCATTTGGGTAACAATTCTCCACCTGACTGTCTGTTTAGTGAAAAGATGCTTCAATAACAGTTACGCTAATATTCTATGACTTTATCCAATCTTCCTTCTTTCCATAGGTCATGTAGATGCAAAAAAAAAAAAAAGAACAGATGATGTCTTTCTTAGACGTGAACAAGGTCATTTTAAGCATTCACTGTTCCTTATCTTTCCTTGTTTTTTTTTTTTTTTGTAGTATGTAGTGGTACTGCTCATTTACATTGTTGGTTTCCCATGTCTTTATCTAACTAACTCCTAGTGATAAGGTTACCAGCCTGCGTTCAGATAGGCTGTGAACAAAGTCCAAGTTGACATTGACAGCTATACCATGAGGAGTTCCTTTTTTTTTTTAGTGCTAGAACCCGACAGGAACCTCTCTTTCATCGTTCTTGTTGGTCACTACACAAAGCCAAGCCGGGCATAAGGAGGGGGGCGGAAGTGTCACATTAAAAGAGGCGATTCTGTGTAGTGTAACGGCAGCCAGAAGCAACCCGCTGCTAACCAGCTCAATGACCTTCTGTTCCACACTTGGCTTAGCACTGTCCTTTCATAGCTGGAGCAGGAAGTACTAGTACTGGGTTTTGACTGGAGCGGCAACCTCTCATTATAGAGTTTATTGGATCAATTTGAAGATAAGCCAAGATAACAGCCATGCTTTGATATAATAAATACTAAGAGTTTATTTGTTGGCTTGGGATGCCTTTTTATACTATATGTTGATCTTTCAGGATCTTACTTGCACATTGCAGGGACTTACTGTACAAGATCAGTCTAACACGTATTTGCGAGTTAATCATACACAGACGAGCAATAACATGGCGTTGACTTAGAATCCAGTTCCTTAAATGAGTTTTCAGCCCCCTCAGTGCTGAAGCCAGGAATTCGTTTTTGGAGCGAGATGAGGAAATGTACTAAATAAAATCTTTCAGTTGCGCAGACATAAATGAGAAAAAATATATGATTCCAATTGGTTACTGCTTCTAATTGTAGAAGCTTGTAGCTATTAAAAATGTCTATGAAAAAAGACATGAACTGTTATGCATCAACTGAGCGTAAAGAAGGGAGAAACCCTTTATTTTCTGAATTCCTGATTCTTCATTAGGTAATTCACCAGTTTCTAACTGAGGGAAGAGTTGAGGTTTTACAAGCATACCCACCCTACTTTTCTTCCGTCCACTAGAGCTAGTGAACTTTTCATCCTCCCTAAACAACAGCTAAGTACCAAGTCTGATGTCACTAGGTGTGAGATCTTTCGCCTGTCCATAATTAAACCAGAAGGTTCTTGCTCTACTTCACCGCTGAAATATGTCAGAGGCTCTATGCAACAAAATACTGTGCCTAGAAGTAGTAATCAAATCAAATGTACAAAGTATAATCGTCCAGATCCAGCCTGGGATCCTGTCCAGTGAGCAACTACTGTAGGACTCTATTGTTCACCAATTATCCTTAAGATTATAACCACTGAAAGGTGAACTGAACAACATGGCTCACCGACTATACACCAGTAAACAGGTGACAGGATCATTGCCACCCAAGGCTCACCCATGCCCCTGGGGGCAAAAGGTCGGTCCGATCCCACAGAAAATCCCAATGCAGCATAAATAGCTGAAAAAGTCAATGCTAGCCATGATAGAAAGGCACCAGAACACCTAGTGCACCACAACTCACCACGCACAAGGCAAAAGGACAAAAGTCAAAAATCTGAGGGCTGTCAACCCAGCCTCCAAATTCCCCAATCTGACAAACAAGTCCGGTCCATTGAGGCCTCACCCTACACATCACCCAAAAGATGCCAACATGCTAGTGCCTGGCAGCACAGCACACACCCAGGGGACCTACAGAGCCACAACCAGAGGGGCCAGAGCTGGGCAAGTGACACCAGGGGAGCTCAAAACCTTGATTGCTTTAACGTTGAAGTTAAGACCAGCGGATTCACATTATACACATGGAAAGGGCCTGTTCGAAAGGTTTTTAGAAGCAAAGAAATTTTGAATCTGAATCTTGACTTGAATCTCACTCTGTTTATTCTGGTCCTGTATGAGTGTGGGAGTTTCATATTTGCTTTGAAATCTTCTGCCCGATCCATAAAGCAACATGGAGAGCAGCCAACACAGGAACTCTTTCAGCAGTACATCTAGCACTTTCTGCTTGGATCAGATCAGTTTACTACTTCTTGTACCTCCCAGCAAACACATAAATCACGTCTACTACTTTTAACAGCTTTTGTTCCAACCGATTGCTCAGTTTTTATTGAGGGGAGTCGGTATGCCTGCTAATGGCAATGAAACCCTTCTCAGCCATAATGTAGCTGTAAAAATATTGTTTCTTGTCCACGTGAAGTCGGTGTGAACAATGCGGACAGTTGCGCAATATTTATGCGTTCAGAAATAATAGTTATTGTCATCCTGGGAGTTTCCGTGCATTCCGTATGATGGACGTCATAGTGAGTATAACTGGTGCGGAGTATTCGGCCTCTCAAAATTCCATTCCGTATACGATACTCAGTACAAAAATAGTTTTACTCTTTACTCTTTAATTTTACATGTAACATGAACATCAGTATTAGACTGCATAAATGTCAACAGTGCCTAAATATAGCATATTTAATATTAAAATACCCTTTTTCAGGGTCACCCAGGGTTGTTTAATATGTGGCCGTTTAACCATCTTTAACCGCTAATTAATTGCAAAATAAAATGTTGCACGTTGTTTTATATTTGATTAAAGATTAAACTTTCTTTCGGCTGCTCTGGTCAAGGGGCCGCAATGGTGGACCATCCGTTCCGCACAGGACTTTGGGATCGGTTTGGAAGGATGCCCTTCCTGACGCAACCCTTCCATTTTATCTGGACTTGGAACCGGCACTCCATGCTGTGGCTGGGTAGTATAGGGTGTGACAACACACCGACGGAGGGACTCGAACCCGGATCCTCAGATCCCCAAACCAACAACCCAGATCCTTAGCTTCCTGAGCATCCACTCCACTTTATAGTTGAAAGATTAATGAAATAAAAAAAAATCGATAGATTGATCTTTATTGCTCCCAAATGCTCAAACTCCAACCACGGTCCCAACAGTCCAGCATAAAACCTGTGCCAAGTCGTGTGCTGATCGGATGGTCCGCTGTGGCGACCCCTCGGCATGAGCAGCCGAGAGACTACCAACAACATACAGGAGAGTATTAAGGTTAGGTTAAAATTCATAAAAAAAAAGAATTTTAACCTAACTTGATATCTCTTTTGTTTAACGGTCATGTTATACCTCTCAAAAATTAATAAAGGTTTGTATGATATTGCGATTTAATATGGTTTCACTTTAGCTATTTAGGGGCAAATTAGCTTTAATCCTGACCTCTGCACATCTGTTATTTAGGATGGCTGCAATAGAACTTTTACGGATATAACAAATATATTTCCACACAAGTACGTTTAAATTTAGGTAATCATTGTCAGGTCTACAGTACATATCTATTAAACACTACTGACTGTTCAGATTTCCCGGAGCACATGGACATTCATCCTTTTCATCTATTCATTAGTACTATTCATAAGTGATATTTAAAACTGATTGTGTTTTTTTTTTCTTCTTCCTTTTTTCTTTCAGATGTCTGGTTTTAAAATTAGTCACCTATAATAAATCTTCACTGAAAAGAACACTTATGATACTTAAAATTATGAGCTCCTTTATATTCCTTTGTGCATATGAACTTCTTATTTCAATTCAGACTCTGTTATTTGAAAATCGTTTACAATCGTGTGTCATGAAGAATTCATCCTTCTTTCCAAGAAGGATGTTTGCTTATGATCTGATTGAACAGCTGTATCTGTGGCAAAGACAACCAGCGTTTCAGGTTGAAATACATGGTACACACTAGATATCATGCTACCAGCAATTTTCCCACATATGACATAATGGCACTTTCTCTATATTTACTGTAAAAGTATAAACTTTTATGCCTGAACCATTTTTCAACCAAAAAAAAAAGTTTCAGGGTTTTGCCCGCATAAAAAAAGAAACAGGTGTGACAAAGTCCTCAAGAAGGCCTGTGGCTGGTTCTACAGGATGTTCAGTAAAATTTCCCTAATTTCCTTATATAATTTTACCAAAAAATGTCCAGTGTATATATACAGTATGTGTATATATACAGTATGTGTGTGTGTAATATATACACACACACACACACACAGTATATACAAGAGAAATGTATACACACTTCATGAAAAGAAAAATAGTATGATGTGTATTATACTAATATAATACTCAATAATATTATATTATTATCAAAAAGTTTTATAATAGCTAAAAAAAAATTAGTACTGTATTAAAATATTTTATAAAAAGTTTTTCTTTTTTTGGAGACATCCACTGCAAGACTTTTGCATAGTACTGTAACAGGAAAACATTTGTACCCAGAATTGTAATGATTAGAATAATTAGGACAGATGGGATTCATTTTATTTATTACATTTGGCAACCATGATGTAATGAAAGAGGGTAGGCTAATATGTTAATATTCAGGGCCTCCGAGTGGCGCAGTGGTAAAGCGCTCGCCCTATCATCCGGAGATCGCTGGTTCGAACCCCAGGGTGATGCTGTTTTCCTCTCACAGCCGGAGGCACAGAGAGAGCTGATTGGCCGAGCTCTCTCAGGGGGGAGGGATG